>JBCNYG010000012.1:18798782-18815100 GCA_039654305.1 Porochilus rendahli | reverse complement strand
TTGAAATGAGTGTTGTTAGACATGCTGTCACTATGGAATACTAAAAGGAAACCATATATATTACATATCGTAAGATGACCACATGGATAATTGAAACCAGTAGCTATATTGGCTCCATTATCCATGCTGTATTGTGGCAGTACCTTGCACTCTGTGAGTACCCTTCTAGTTATTATTATTATTATTATTATTATTATTATTATAATACTCTTTTCTTAACTGGACTGTAAAGGTGATCTTGTGCCCACTGGTGCCTCAAATTTGATATGATGTACCGTACTTTGAGATGCTTTGCTACTCACCAGGGTTGTAGCAAGTAGCTATTTTGGTTGCCATGGACATCCTGTCAGCTTAAATCTCTCTGGCCATTCTCCTCTAATCTCTCTGACCAACATACATGCTGTAGTCATAGTTAACGACATCATATTCTACCCTATTTTGAAGCACTTGCCCTACACCTGCATGGTTTTAGGCATACTGTTGCAAACACTTGATTGGCTGACTGGATATTCAAATCAATGTGTAAGTGTTGCTAATACAGCAGGCCCGCTTGTATGGAATCTATTTTTAGAATGAACATTTAAAAAGTTTCATCATCAGCACACAAGAGCTTACAGTGGTTATTTGAATATATTTCAATAGTGAGCTTAAATCACAGAGGTGGGGCAGGTACCATTTTTAAATGATTCTTCTATTCATTGTGGTCATTGTCTCTTCTGGAAGCCTGTTAACTGAGGAACGTGGAGTGCTTCCACCGAATTACCATAAAATTGGATTAAAAAGAAGGCACTAATCAGTGAAAATGCTTTGAAATGTTTGTCAAAGTAAGCTCCTGCAGGTAGGTCATGGTGCTTGTTTGTAGCAATAAGAAGCAATTACAGTTTATTTTTATTCACTAAGGGCTGGAGAGCAACAGGGAGTAAGTTTTCAGTGTGCTTTATGAGGGTCAGAAGAGTAAAAGAAGTCAATGTACGGCATTTGGAACCAAGGAACTGAAATACATTGGCATCATTAAAAATGGGTGAGCAGAACCTTCAGAGGCAGTACACTTGTACCTAATTTTACTTAATTTTCACTTAATTTTAACTCATTTACTCATTTGCCAATTTGCTTCTGGCAAATGGTGCCGCAGGGAGGCTGGAGCCTATGCTAAGCGAAGGTGGGGTATATCTGTTTCCCAACCCTTCGCAGGGTCATGTATATTTCAAGTATCAGGTTAGTAGTCGTTCTTCCATGGTTTTTTCAGTGATGCAAAAATACATGGGCAGCCATGTTTCAACAGGTGTCTTGGAGCATTATTCCTTAGGTTTTTTAGGGGTTGGAACCAAATTCAGAAACATACAGAAACAGTCCTGTGATACAATTCTGCATGGAACCCCTTAAAGGTTTTCCAAGAGGCAGAATCTAATATAGGGTATTCTCAACCATTTTGCATAGCTTTAATAATTTATTCAGGAAGCACAAGTGGGTCAATGTTTGTAGTACTGTAGAACTTTTGAACCTTGGATTTTTAGAATCCTATCTGAAGATAATTTCAATTTAACTGAATTTAAACTTCCCAGTTGGGTTTTTCTTGGCGTTCACTCATATAAGATCTTTCTTATGAGAACCCCCTGTTAGAGAGAAGCAAAATGGAGAACTACTTGAAGACTAATCAAAACAACCTTGCTTTGGGTTTAGTTAATTATTTTCTAATAGAATATCCAATCTAAAAAAATGTGAGAGCTTTTCACCACTTGGACCCTGCATTCCTAAGAAAATGAGATTCTTGCAGGGTTCTTCCAATAATAGTGGGTTCTTTCTACTATCTGATAATAAACACTCTGTTGTTGAGTTAAATAACTTGTTTATCGTTTAAATTCAAATCAATCTGAAAGAAAAAAACAAAAACTTGCTTGTGAACATATTGGGTCATGTATGCTTAGAGAAAAAGGTTTCTGAAGGTTTTTTTCAGATTATCTAAGGGTTATATTCTTAGAGCCTTCTTAGATATGGAAATGTATAGAAATTTATGAACAAACAAAACAGAGATTTTGTAATCACCAGAGTTTGTCTGTCCATCCGTGTGTTTGCCAGTTCTTCTCTAAACAACATCCAGACCACACCCATGCACGGATTTTGGCCAAACTTGGTGGGGACACTACCCTGCCTTAGACTCAGACATAATTTGATTTTGGAATGTCAAGGTCAAATATAAAGGTCAAAGCACAGTTTGAAAGTTTTTGGAGATTTTTTTAAAGAGTCCTGATAGACATTCAGTTACTATGGAATAAATAGGAAACCATATATTGACTTTTAGATTAGATTATTACCTTTGTCCTTGAGTGACATTGAAACGTCAAATTCCAGCCATGTTTCAATCCTTCGGAGGGGAGAATTTTTTCCATATAGGGCCTATTTGGTACATTATCCATTGTGTGTGGCAGGGGTACACACAATATACCCTACTCTATTTTTACTCTATGAATGGCTCTCTGGCTCTACTAATGTTTCCAATTTAAAAAGTGTGAAACCTTGTGAAGTTTTGTGCCCTGCATTTTTAAAAAAAGAGGATTTTGTAGAGTTTTTCAGAAAATTAGGATAATCTTTCTTCTTCTGATATGTAAACATACTGATGTACAAAGACTCTGCTATTCTATCGATGCCTATGGAACCCTCTATTTTTGATGCAAGCTGTTTCTAATAGCTGCTTTTTCACTCTGAAACAGTAAGAAGGTATTAACAGCATTCTTAGGGAAAATAAATAAAAAGTATCCTGAAATGCTCTTATGGTAATTTCTTCATGGAAGTACCGCTATAAGGGAAATATTCCATCATAGAGAGACAAGATTAAAAATAAAACCCTTGAAATTTTGGCAGTGATGGCTCAGTGGTTAAGGCTCTGAGTTACTGTTAAGAAGGTTGGTGGTTCAAGCCCTTAAAACCACAGAGTTGCTACTGCTAGGCTCTTGGGCAAGGCTCTTAATCCTCTATGGCTCAGTTGGGTAAATGAGATAAAAATGTTGGCCTGGATAAGAACATCAAATAAATGCTACTGTATAAATGTTCATTTCTTTTCTAATGGTGTATTGAATAAAAAAAATTTCAGGCTTATGATTTCTTTGCTTCTTGGGTTTCTCCTTGGACAATCCTCTTAAGATAAACAGATGTTCTCTGGTTAAAAGTTTACTAATAACGTTATTTAAATTAAATAAATAAAACAAAAATTTTTAATTAAAAAACTCTTTGAAAAATTTCCTCCATTAACAAATGCCACATAAAGTATTTTTTTGTTCATAATCCTAACTTACACCAAAAGCGTTAGTAAGATTTGACCAAAATGAGAGCAAGTGTGCAATTTACTCTGCCTCCATTTCAGAAGGATAGTTCCAGAATGCAACATCGGGTTCACGTTTGCCACACAGCAAGAAGGTCCTGCGTTTGAGTCCCAAGCACGGTGAGGGCATTTCTGTGTGGAATTTGCACGTTCTCCCTGGCCTTGCTTGGGTTTCCTCTGAACACTCCGGTTTCCTCCCACAACCCAAAGATATGCACAATATGTTAACTGGCTGTTTCAAATTACCCCTAGGTGTGAGTGTGTGTGAGACTAGAAGTGTGCTGGCCCTTTGATGGTCTGGCAAGCTGTTCAGGGTGTGTTCCTCCTTCACCCAGCGTCGGCTGAGATGGGTTCCAGCCTCCCCCAACCATTATAATAGGATTAAGTGGTTCAGCTGAGTTTAGCAGTTAAGTGAGTGAGAGTGAGTGTCTTCAGTAAAAATACGATCCTGTCTTGCAGTAATAAGCAGATAAAAAGCTTCCAGTGTAAATTGCTGTATAAATGAATATTGAATTCTATCTGAAGCAAAAGACAACTGTCAGAAAGAAGACTAAACAGCGTCTCACAAATGCTTCTGGCCTTTAGAAGCTGCTAAAGCATGTGTTTCTGAATTTCAAATAAATAATTAAATAAAAATGGTTATACATTTTTTTGGTTGCTGCCTTGTGAGAAAGAAAAAATGAAAAGTTTGAAAGGGTTTAAGAGATGGAAAAAAATTTTTGGGTGGAAGGTTCTAGATCATGCATGTCAAACTCATTTTCACTGAGGGCCACATCACTAAATGTCGAGGTTATTAAGGGCCGAATAATCTGGTCAAAAAAGGCAAACCTGCATGGCAAAATGAATGGAAATAAATAATTTAGAGGTTGAGTTTATGATTTGTCCTCCTTAACATTATTTACTTTCCTTTTCTGACAATACTTGACAGCAACTAACTAGCCTAAAATCTTTGTTGAGCCATGAATCACACTTGAAATAGGTTTGCCTCCACCACGTGATTGGACGTTGAACTATTGTTTCATGGTAAGGGTTGATGCGAGGAATGTACGATAATCATATACATTAAAATCACAAAAATGTTGTGACCAGATTTGTCCATGGGCCTTGAGTTTGACACTTCTGCTCTAGATTTACAGTGTTCCTAATATGCTTGATGCTTGCATTGTACGTTATATGTCATACGTTATATGTTATATTTTGTTTATGTTTTATTTTGTTATATGTATATTTTACTTATTTTATTTTATTATTTCCACCCCCCTTGTAATTTAAAATCCCTTATAGTTCCAGTTATTGTTCTTTTTGTTCTATTTTTGGACAGTCGTACTAAGCATTTCACTGCATATTGTACTGTGTATAATTTGTATGTGACGAATAAAATTTGAATTTGAATTTGAACTATACTAGCAGTACTGATCATTACATACAGTGCTGTAAAATGAAACTGTATGTGAATCTGAAGTCAGGACCTGTAGGCTGTCCTGCTCCTGACCTGCGGAAAAGGATCAAATGCTCATTTATTCCATCAGGGCATTCTCCTGTTATCAGACAGCTTTATTAAAGCATTCCTGTCTTATCAGACATAGTTATCATGCAGAGCTGTGCGTCTTTACCAGCTGCAGCAGAAGGTCATGAGCACCGTCAACATGTGAACTGATCCGCCGCAATAACACAGAGAGAACGATTTATCTGAACAGACATTCTGAAAGTCGTGTCATAATGGGAGTAGTTAAAATTCTACAACTGTACTGTTGTGCTATACACCTACATACTGGCCCAGCATACTGCATGTACTGCAAACTTCTCCACACCATATGGCAATTTCTAGACTAGTCTATGTTTAATATCATTATTATTATTATCGTGTGTGTTTCCTTCTGGTACACTGGTTTCCTCCCGCAGTCCTAAGACATACACGTTATGCTATTTGGCTGTTCCAAATTGCCAGTAGGTGTGAGTATGAATGTGTACAGTTGTGCATGTTGGCCATGCAATGGACTGGCAGGCTCAGGTTGTTCTTCGCCATAAGACAGCTGAGATCTCTGTAAGTCGGCTCCAGCCTCCCCACAACCCTTGTACGATTAAGTAGTTCAGCAGTAAAAGAATAAATGAATAGTAATTCTACATCATAAGTGTCATCACAGTCAACCCATCTACTGCTACTAGCAAATGCTTGCAGCATCCTAATAAGGATAGCAAGAAATCTTGCTGGAACCTTTCTCCTTCGACACTGGGTGCACCAGACCACCACGAGACAACACACATTTATGGCATATGGCAACACCCTTATACAGGGACACACAGGCATTAACACTCACACCTAGGGGCTATTTGAAACAGCCAATTATTATAATGTGCATGTCTTTGGACTGTGGGATAAAACTGGAGTACCCAGAGGAAACCTACGCAAGCCCATTCATCTCATTCATTTGCTAAACCACTTAATCCCTCTACGATTCCCTGTAGGGTCCCTCTAGGGTCATGGGAAGGCTGTGCTTATCAGCCAACACTGGGCGAAAGTAGGGTACAACTTGAACAGCACGCCGTAGTCCATCTCAGGACAAACTGAAAAAATGTATTAAGAAAAATAAATAAATTATTTATTAATGATATTATTATTACAGTCAGAATTAAAGGTTATTTTATAGAAATATGAAATAAATAAATACAAATCAGTCATGAGAGTATCTACAAGATAAATGTAAAAAATCACTACGTCCATATGAATTGAATTTGGATCAATTTTAGTCATTTCCATGACTTTAAAATAAAAGGCTTGGTTTGCAGGAGAAATGATTTTCAGTCATTTAATTCATACGAATCACACGATTAATCTCTCCATACATTTAGTTTTATAGATTATTCTAGTTAAAGTCAAGGCAAAACATTACAATTAATCTATATGATTTATACACAAGATTCATTCATGTAACAACGATACAAAAAAACCATCACAATTAATCTTAATGATTCAGGACCAAATGTAATGCAATGGGTCAATAAAAATGCAAATGCCAATGGAGTGGTTGAGAAAAGATCCCACTTCATCTGAAAGAGCACAAATGGCAATAAATACATTTTAAATAAATAAATTCATATTCTCTCTTTACTAATAAGTGATATCACAAGCATTATCCATCTCCCACCTGCTTTATTATTTCGCCCCAACGCCCGGCCTTTCGCACAATGGTCTCGGCTTGTCGTTTATAATTTATCTCGTAGCAGCGCGGCGCAAATCTGCCAAAGCATTATTCATTTGAGTGTTCATTAATTATGCAAATGAGTTGCAATTAACTAATCTCTTCGTAAGACACCATTTGCATATTAATGAACTGCACGGTTGTGGCGTTGTTTAATTGGGTAGACGACATGCATTAAGTGATCAGTGTGAGCAAGAAAACGCAGACTGTTACTGCGGTAATGTGCAAGAAACAACAACAACAAATAGTTCGACCATTGTCTATAAACTATGCTCAAAATACAAATGTCGGAAAAAGAACCTTGACCTGATCTGACCTGCCGTGTGCAGCATGTTATAGTACTTCCGTGGTGACGTCATGATGGTAATGATGATGTCAAGCTGGTAGAACAGACAGGAAGGTTATCTGTAATGACCCCTGAATGGTGTTTTAGGAATGAAGAAGATCTTAATAACAGGGATTTTAAAACCGAGCCTTAGCAGACGGTGTATTTTGTAAAGTACAGAGTAAGCGTGCATACCTTTATTCTTTCGGGAGGAGCGAATCGTAAATTAAGACCTTTCAAGTAATAAAAGGCAGAGAAACAAGGAGTTTATCTACACTCGCTGCTGTAACATCAAAATGTGGATGAAATGGGAGAGAGAGACAGAGAGAGAGAGACTGCATGAATGTCACAGCGTGGGTTCGTCTCTCTTTCAGTTATCAGAGGCCGGGTGTAGGACAGACGCCAGGCACCAGGACTTCAGACTGATACAGGATGACTGAAAGAAGGTTTTTTTTCTTAGGTAATCTGTGTTTGAACTCCAGGTCTAAAGTGTATCTCTCCATTCTGATGGGAGTTAGACCTCATTATCTCTGCAGAACTCCTCCTCCCTTTTCAACGGCCAACACTGCTTGACTTTATCTCCAAGCTAACAGGCGTGCACCCTATTGCACACGCCTGCACAGGCATGCCACTCCTTCAACCCCAAGCTTTTTTTTCTGAGGTTTTGGTTTCCTGCATGTATGACAGGATGTAATGCGCTTCCCCAGGATGACCCCCGCTGGCGCCGGTGGTCCCTCCTGCCGAGAATGGTGTGACGCCATCCAAAATAAAGAACATTTTGACTTTAGCATTTGAAATTTAACATGGGAAGTGCAGAATTCGTAGTGAGAGTTCTTAAGTATGAATTCTCAGTAGCACTTATAATTATATAGTAAATACAAGCGTTATCTTCACATTAATCAGCATAGAAACATATACAGGGTGGCCCAAAAAAACTCACACATTTAAAAGGTAATTAAAAAAAGGAGATTTAAATTATTATTTGCACACATGAAACTTAGCGAGGCAGGAGAGGTGGTACTAAGGTCGCTTGGTAACCCATCCCCATCCTGAACACCTTGAGCTGAAGAACTCGATGTGTGGTTTCAGTAAGATGGAGCTACGGCACACCCCGTTTGAAAATCACTGGAAGTGCTGAGGGAAATGTGTACGGATTGGCTGATCTCATTACATGGTGAAATTGGGTGGCCAGCACGTTCCCCTGAACATGCCCCTTGTAATTTTTTTTTTCTGTGGCACTACCTTAAATCATGAGTGTGTACTCATCTACCCCAAACACTTGAACCCTGTAAGCAGCTTAGAAAATGAAAGAATGAACGAGGTGTCCATTGTCAATCATCCCCCACCCCCCTTCCATCCCCACTGTGTTGCTTAAAATTACTTAATTCTAAGCTACAAGTTCTTAATTCTGAATGCAGCAGAATAGAATATAGAATAGAATTTGGAACTGAGACAGCAAACTGCTTAGCTCCTCCTATAACTGTATCATAAAGTTCACACAAAAATAAGAAAATACAAAGCAAACAAACAAACAAACAAAAATGCTCACATGAGCGCAAAAGCCAAGCAAATGCATCTCATTAACTGTTTGATCAAACAATTTAAACATTAAGAGCGAGTACACTGGGGGAGAAAACACAGAAACAACATGGCCAATAATTCTATAAAAATAAAAATTTAACAAAGATTTACAGAATATATGTGAATTGCCAGAAAAGAGAAACTGCTTTAAAAAACAAAATTAACATTTTAAAATAACAGAACAAATAAATAAATAAATAAATAAAGTAGATATGCACAGGGTAACAGGATGTTTTGGTAATTTAGCTATTCCTTAATTATACTTATCATCTAATATCTATCTACTTGGTTGGCTTGTAATTTTGCTATTTTCACCTAATCCTATAGCAGTTTCTCAGTGTATACTGATATATTTCAATACATTACTTCATTAACCAGTGTGAAATTAATTAAAAAATGCTTTTTTAAAAATTTTTAGCGATTTATATTTAGTAACTCTAAATATAATATAATATGGGCTACTCTGCTGGCGAACTAGGCACATTTTACACCATATTTTACCAGATATTTATTATTGTTTATAAAGCATGTAGTATATATGGAATTTGGAATATAGCTAACTGATTTTTATGTAGGCATTTTCAAAAAGTTTTTCTCCAAAACAAATATGATTTAAAAAAGATTCTGCATGTCTGAGAGAAAAAAGGTTAAATGTTTTTTTTTTTTAATTAAGGTTAATATTTATGAAAAATCCAAAGTGGTTTATTTTAATCCAAACGCTGACTTTCTGCAAATTCCCATAATATATAGATGTTCCCCATCCCATATCCTTGGAGGTGGCAGAGAATGCTTGTTTGCAACCCTCCTTCACAGGAGGCCTATTGAAAGCCCTTTGTAAAATCCCCTCTCCCCTGGTGACGTGCCGGTGCATAATTAGGTGCAGCATGAGAATAAGGTGGTATTAATTATTACGATTAAAACATTAGCCATGCAGATCAGGCACACAGTGCAATGAAACAGACCCGGAGTTCCCCTGACCTACAAAAGGCCCCTGTATGTGAACACACACACACACACACACACAGACGTGTACCAGAAGGAAGGTGTGTAATTGTGTTTCCACTCCTCTTGAAGATGCTGGCGTAATTAGTGCGCTTCTCGCCTGGAAGAATAGAGGAGCAATTTGGAAGGCGTCCAAATTGCAAGCCTTAATGAAAAGGAGGCGGCAGGCGAAGGGTAGTCTGCCAGTAAGGGATGTGAACTTCTCTAGGGCGAATGTATGACTTGGCCCACTTTAAATGGGCTTGATGACTGAGGGTGTGTGTGTGAGACGCTGACGATGTGGTGTGTATGGGTGTGTGGGTGGGGGTGGGTGTATTGGAGTGAAATTAAACAGATTTTGAGCCAGAAGGCCTCTGCAGTTAAAGTTTAATGAAACCACTCACATAATAAGAGGCACGGCCGTACACAAAAGCAGGCCAGTGGGCTTTCTTTCACACTCTCACAACCAAATTGAAGGCATCTGTCAAATCAATTTCCTCTTGCTTCCCCGACGGAGCTCTCTTTCTCGACTTAACACCAACTTCTTTTATTTAATTCAATTCATTTTTAATTGCAGACTGCATTTTAATATCGATATTGCCGCAAAGCAGCTTTACACAATAAACAGCTTCGGTCACATTTTGGTGTCAGTATAACATGGATGTGCTTTGGATTGCTGCTCTGTATATCCACATTTGACTCTAAAATGAGAGACTTTGAGTACCGAACCAATGAAATGCAAGACGTGTTACAACTAATGTCGGTGTAATTGACAGATGAGTTTTCCTCTTTCACCCAGACAGACACATGACCAGTGTTGTTCTCTTAGATATAATGTTTTATTTGGAGTCCTAGGATATAAATTGGTGGAGATCTATACTGATGAATGCTTGAATTTGACACAGCATACCATATACAGTAATTTTAAGTGAAACATTAGATGAGTGAAAACGAGTCACTCGAATTCCACTAAAGCAACGTATGGTTTACTTCCTAACGAAGAAACAGCAAAAAAAAGTAAAATACTTAATAAAAAAAAACTTACCAGTCAATTGAAGGGTGTTAAATAATAAATCAAAATAATTACATGATCTGTCAAAATAATGAGAATAATTAGAAATAATGACTTATTATCTTATAACATTTTTGTTAAATTATGTGTGTGGGAGGGGCAACATTACATCAAAAATCTGAGAAATTAGGACTAAAACATAAGATCTTCTTCTTCTTCAGGCAGTTCCTATGTTTTGGGGTTACTGCAGCAGATACTAAGATATGTATCTACCATATTCGTTAGTAGTTAAGGCTGAGTTTTATGCTGGATGCCCTTCCTGCTGCAACCATCTCTATTTACCCGGGCTTGGCCAGCTCCAGGTCAGGCTAGGCCTTGCACGAGGCTGGATTAGGAATAAAAATTATAATATTTCATCAAAATAATGATGAAGCACATAAAATAATATTTTATTTATAGAATGCTTGACATAAAGTCATAAATTACACTTTTACATTTCAGATGTTTGGATTCCAGATCATACCTTAGGATGGATAAAGCTTTTAAAAGCTTTTATAGCTAAATGTAAAAATCACTGAACAATATTTTTAGGTTGTCTGTTCAAGTTTTGGAGGTTGTTAAAATTGTTTATTTTTTTTTTATTCATTTATTTTTTTTCCAGATGCAGCCGCTGATAACAAACCTGAGCCTTAACAACATAAACTACCATTAAAATAGAACAACTGGTAAAGAAAAGCACATCTGGCTACAGCTCACTGCTTCAAAGAAAATACTTATTTCTTGGTTCGCTGGAAAGGTGTCTATTTTATTTCATTTAATAGAAATGTTTTTGGTAATACTGCTGCTGTGTTGAAACAGCATTCATTAGTTTGTGCCTTTGACATTTTGGGACGCAGAACACAAGACACCTCGATCAGTTAACATTAAAGGCTGTGAGATAATATGAATGCTGAATGATATGATGCCGAAGCCAACAGTTTAGCTACCTCAGATGGTTAGGTTAAGATTAAAAGCTTTCTGGGTATAGACTCCTGAGATACACACACCACCCTGTTAGATATAAAAAAGGTTTAATTCTTACATTGCAGTTATACAGCTTGTGAGATACAACACACATAAACGGATTTGTCCATCATTAGGATAAGAAAATTTTAAATTTTTTTTTTAAGATTTATTTATTTATTAATCCCTCACTAGGGAAATTTATGTCACAGCAGCAAGTGTCAGGAACAGGGTATAAGTGATCAAGTGTCAATTAAACATCAGTGGAAATGCTAAAAAGAATATATATTAAAAAAAACAGAATCTAATGCAAATAGATAAATAAATAAACAAACAAACAAATAAATAAACTAATAAACATGGCTATATACACTGAATACACTTTGAAATATAAACAGAGGATGGATAGATGGTAATTGCAGTGTACATATAATGAGCAGATAGATAAATAAGAATATAAATATTGCACATGAGGAAGGTAGCAAAAAGGAGCATGATGAATTCAACTTAATAAACTAAATGAAATATATACATACAGCTGTATATATAAATTATATGGTATGGGTGCATACATTTGAAATTATACTCTGAAATACTCACTCTCTCATTTACCTACCGAACCGCTTAATCCTACTGGGGTCGCGGTGAGGTTGTCACCTGCCTCAGCCAACACTGGGCGATGGCAGGGTACACCCTGAACAACCTACCAGACCATTTCAGGGCCATCACACATAACCATTTACACTCAAATCCACACCAAGAGGCAACTTGGAACAGCCAATTAGCCTAACCTGCATGTTTTTGGACTGAGGAAGGAAACGGGATTACACAATTAATATGAAACAGTTATACAATATAAGGCAATGTATATGGACTGCTATATGAGGGTTATGTGAAAGTTGGTTCATATAAAGTGATTACAAATAACCAGTAACATTGTGCTAAAGTTAAAAAGTATGATGGCAGTCAGAATGAATGACCTACTGTAGTGCATTTTTTTTACATTACTATTATTATTATTAATCTAAGAACCTGATTTCTTACATAGTCCGAACGAATCAAACACACATTCATGTGCATGCAGGCATACACCCACTGTTGGGCTCACTGAAGGAGTTAAGTGCTAATAAAGATGTTCCAAACATAACCCAATGGCCCTCGGGCTCCATCACCTACCAATTAACACTTCTCAGTATGAAGCCTTCCATTACCAATAAACTGTGCAGGCTAAACACAGCCATCGCTTCCCTGTAATGGAAAATAATTGAGGAGTTAAGAGGTCTGATTAGCCAGATGCAATGTACTCCTCACACACACTGAGGCTAATACCTGAATACCAGCTCTGAAAATGTCTTCAAACATCATTAAAAAGACCTCCAACTGGAGCCTCATCATTAGCCACACAATCTGATGCTAATTCCTTTCAGCTCATTTTTTCTTAAAAGTAAAACTAAATAATTAAGTCATCATGAATTTTATAGTTTTGGAGGAATTCACTGGCGGTGGCTTTCACTGAAGAAATGGAGATTAAAATTAGCTGAGAAATGTACAAGCAGGTATTGTTGTGTCAGAAAAATCTACAAGCCAATCAGGTTCCAATACTCAAATATACCAGTTTCATATTCATACCACAACCAATCATTGTTCACATCGTCAGGGAGGAAAGTCAAGAAATTTGCAATCAAAAGGTTACAGAAGGAATGTGAAAGAAGACATAAGGATTGTCAAAACTAGGTACAAAATAATGTGGACATGATGGGCATTTCATCGTAGTGCAGTAGGGCATCCCAGTCATCACATCACTAGTCTTTGATTATATCACACTTTTTTTTCTGTCATGAAAAAATTGAGTTAAAAACAGGCTGAATTTGTGGAGACTGAACCCAGCAGCGGATCGGCCTGAATGTACTGCATAAGCAGGTTATCACATCAATCGACTTTATCTTCCCTGATGGCAGAGATATAAAATAGGGACTTAATTAATGAAAGAGTGGCTCAGGGAGCATGAGGAATCATTTTCACATATGATTTGGCACCACAGAGTCCTGACCCTAGTGAATGTTTTTGGGATGTGCTGGAGAATAATTTATGGAGTGGTTCGATTTTTCCCTCATCAATTCAAGACGACGGTGAGAAATGAACCCCACACTGGATGGAAATAAATGTTACGTTGCTTAAGTTTTCTTACGTGCTTTAAGCAAGGCTAAAGACAGAACAACACGTTTGGGTGTGCGAAGTTAGAAAGAAAGAAAACATGAAAATATCAGAAGGAAAAAAGAAAACACAGCCCTGGTATAGTGTATATTTCCAGATCGTGATAGCGTGCTCTCACAGTTTACTGACAGTGCAATACAAGAAACTTTCACTGCTCATGTTGCCCATACACAAACTTGGATATTTAACTAAGCATCTTCAGTGAACTTCTCACAGACTGTCTCAGCATCGCAAAGTCATCAGAGAAATTCCAAGCCAACAGTTGAGGATCTCGCTGTAAAACTGCCAAGTGAAGTATGCTAACAGTTCTAACTGCCAGTGAACTGTAACTCCCTCCCTTCCAGGAAAACAAGATTTTGGCCAGGGAGGAACATTTGAAATATGGCTTTTAAAGACACCTACTGCACTCGTATACAAAATGTCAAACTTAATATAAATCAAATAAAGTGCAAGGTGAACCAGGAGCTAACAGTAACACAGTAAAATTGTCTTCTAAGGAATAGTTTAGTTGAAGCAGGTCTATTAACGTCTCTTGAAATGTTCCCTGTTCAGTAAGTGATAACTGCTGGTATCATGTATTGCTAAACTTATTGTTATTGTTATTATTATTCTTGTTCTTTTTACATTCATTATTATTATATGTATTTTTAAACCCCTGTCACATTCAGACAGGTTCCCACTATGTCCAAAAAAACCTGGATGAATACAGTAAGAACTTGTACAATGTAGAAGGTAAGTAGTAGAAACCAATAAGGAAGTGGTCTAATCTCCATGGATGTCGAGGGCCCTGACGCAGACATGGCCAAATTAAGATGCAGTAACTTAATAATGATACAATGGTATTAATGTAGTAACAACACAACCTACTATAGTGGGGACTTCTTTGATGTAGTACAAATATACATTAGTTGAAAGATGTGAACACAGAAGACTGAACTCAGTATAGACTGGAATGGACTTGACTGATTGGACAATGTTATGTGAAACGTGAAGATTTTCTTGAAACACTGCACTGTGGAGATCACTCATTGGTCAGAGGTAAAATCCAACAGTAAACAGTAAATAAAATAAAATTTAGAGCGGCACAGCGGTGTAGTTGGTAGCATGTCCTCCTCAGAGCAAGTAGATCCTGGGTTGCAGTCTTGGGCTCAAGTGTTTCTGTGTGTTTCACACAAGATATTACCTTCTTATCTAATTCTATTGCAAATCTAATGAGTAATTATAAATCTAGTCTACAAACATCCTGAGGCTTTTTAATTGAAAGAACTGTGATAAATAACAGAGCATGCATTTCCGAGTCATGAGAACGCTTCCTGTTCCTTTCAAAAATTGACATGCTCCTTTTGCACTTTGTTAAATAGCAAATTTATGTTAGTCTTCATCAAAATCCAGCTGATTTGCACACAGAGTGTTTAACAGAGTTTTCCTTTGTGGTTTGACAGTGATGTGATGCTGTGTTCATTTGCTGTCGTCCAAGGTCGCCCCGCTGACAGATGTGCGCAGTGCTGATTCGGTTTCCTCATCCATCCCTTTCTCTCTCTTCCTCTTTATTAGACACGTCGTTGTTAGTGAGGAGCACGTACTGTCTGAACCCTGTCACAAAGCGATGGTCCATCAGCTCTGAAATTTAACACCTCTGCTAACAGCTCGTCGTGTCAGATAGAAACACGGCCGCAACCATGTTGGACGCGGACTTCGCATTTTTCACAGTTAGTCAGTAGTGTACGTGCTAAGGCGTTAAAATCATTCAGTTCATATTTAGATTTTAGGCTGTCAAGAAATATTTGACATGAATTGTGTCCTGTGTGTCCTGTCTGTGATCACATGCTCTATTTGTCACATGCTGGAGGTCAAAAGGTCTGAAAATAAACTAAAAATGTAAACGTAACAGTTTAAGGTGTGAGTGTTATTGTCAATTCTAATTATAACCAAAAAATAAATAAATAAACTATGCAGAGAGAAAGTGAGAGGAAGAAAAAAAATCTACGCATAATTTGCATTTGTTTGTGCAAAATTATACAGATATATCTTTTTATAATTTTATTTATTGCATTTTTTAAGGCTGTGTCGTTCATTATCTTACAGCCTGCTTTAGTGATATAGTTATTAAAATGATGGTCAAGATAATTTCAAGTTGCAGTCAGCATGTTTCCGCCCTGCGATGGCCTGGGGAGCTGTCCAGGATGTACTCTGCCCTGTCTGAGTCGGCTGAGATGGGCGCCAGCCTCTTCGTGACCCTAATTAGAAATTGACTGATGAATGATAATTTCACTTGCTTTTCTGCCATTTTTTGCAGAGTGTAATATTTAAAATGTCAATGTTTATTTCTGTAAACACAGCAGCAAATTAAAGACCCTGCAAAAAGTGAACGCATTGTAACAAGACAACCTTCCTCTGATGTAGGGCTGCCACAAACGATTATTTTGATAATCGACTAGTTTTGCAATTAGCCGACTAATCGGATCATACGTAAACTGCAGCTTATCACACCAGCCGGCAGCCTGCAAAATAAACACAATTAAGATGACAGTCCATTCAACTTTTAATCAACTTTGCAGCTTGTAGCAGCATTTCAGTCATTTTAAACAAATTTTATTTGTATTAATATCTTTTAGGGCGGCACGGTGGCGTAGTGGTTAGCACGTCCGCCTCACAGCAAGAAGGTCCTGGGTTCGATTCCCAGCTCG
>JBCNYG010000012.1:18759551-18771026 GCA_039654305.1 Porochilus rendahli | reverse complement strand
TAATAAAATCATTATTATTATGACTATAATTATTACAATACACATCCAAGATTATGCCACCAGGCATCCAATTCTTGACTGAGAGTTGTATGCCCCCTGCAGACAATTAGAACAAATGTCCATTTACACCCATTTTGAATAGTCAGTTTGCCTAATGTACATGTCTTTCAACTGTGAGTGGAAACCAGAGCATGAGTACGAAACCCATGCAAGAACGAGGAAAACATGCAAACTCCACACAGCTATGCCTTTGCCATGAAGTGGCTCAAACCTCAGACCTCGATGCACCAAGGCTACTTGGATCACTGAGCCTAAGAGGTTCATTAATGATAGAATAACCCGACACAAAAACACTTTACTAATTTAAACTTTAACATAAAGCTGTGGCCGGAATTTAGGAGGCCACATGTTCAAAACACAAGAATTGGAATATGCATTTTTTTAGTCGTTCTTCTGCAATATCCTCTTTCTCCTGGTCAAGGATACAGGTGAAAATACATCCTGGATGAGATGATGTATTTAAATTAAGAATATTGTTGCGTGTGTTCATTTTGGCTATCTTCATGAAAGGGTGCCGGTAATTTTGGAGTCTTGCGTATGTAGTCATGCATACAAGTGGAGTATAGCCTGGAGGGTTGGACGCATGAAGCAGCAGTGGTGTCTGGGTGGATGCTGATGGCTGTGTGTGTGTGTGTGTGTTTGTGTGTGTGTGTGTGTGTGTGTTTCCTCACGGATGACGTGCTGCAGCTGTGCACGCTGCTGATGTTGGAGTTGTTCAGCTTTGTGCTCTGGAGTGTAAAAGCTGAGGTGACGTGCCTGCACTCTCCCTGGGTTTTGTGTTTGAGACGGGACCAAGGGTGCACACTCTCATATCACCCATCCCAACCAGCTGCAGCCTGCTAATCACAATCCCACCACCATCACCACACACACTTCTGCCCTGCATACACACACAAACACACACACACATCCTTCACACTCCGTGATCCCATTAGCAATGCCAGAGCATATGGTGGCGCGTGCCAGAGGAGGATCCTGCCACGCTGGGAACTCAGCTCCAATCAGGTTTATGCGAGTCTGTCAGAGTGAAGCTGTGTTCACAGTGCCGTGTTTCAGTCTGAGCTTACATTAAATTCTTACGGTGAACTGTCATATCCCTTAAATCATCTTATACTGGTTTAGAGTCATGCCGAGAAACTTGTTTAGAGCTTATAAAGATGCCTATGAGTCTATAAAGTAAAAAGTAGGAGTACTGGTTGTAGAAAACAGTTACTCATCTTTTCCTTTTAGGTAACTCAAATGTAGCTACAAAACACCTGATATATATAGGCACTTGGACTTATTTTACTTCATGATAATAAGGAAGAGCTTGAACAACATTCAAAATGGTGCCTCGTTCATATAATAATACCTCAGTCATTTTCAACACATTAAAAGAATACTGAGTAGCATCATACTCATCTAATGTACACCTCACTTATCTCATATGAAATAAAAACATAATACAATCTAAAAATAAACAAAGCTGAAAACTATAATGGTAGCCATTCTGAATCTGGACTCCGTAGTCTGGAGTATTTAGAGTTTAATCTTTAAATACAAATACAAGTTTATATTAAAAAACAAATATTATCAATGAAACTTTGCAATATTTGTGACAATACATAATTTTTTCAACTTACCCCAATTAAAGTCAATCTGCAAGGACACATTAGGGGTGTAAAGTTTGTTTGTAATGCAGACGACCGAGATGAGGAATGTATTTCAACAAAACTCTTTAATCTAAATCTTCCATTGCTGAAATCACAGCCAGTTTTTCACTGATGTGATTTCAGATGCAGCTTGACTTCATTTGATCTACTATATAAACAAGGGCAATGCCTCATATTGTAGCTGAACAATCCACCATGATGAGGGCGGCCATCTTGGCCCCAGAGGTCTTACATTTCTTCTTCATATACATGATTTATATAATCTTATTTGGTTATGAAAATAATTTGTATGCATATATAATATATATACATATATATTATTCACATTGGGTGGAATTACATAAAAAAAAGTTTGCATGTTCTTCCCGTGCTTGTGTAACCCACTTCCCTGGGTTGTCCGATTTCCTCTCACAGTCCAAAAATATGCATATTAGGCTAATTAGCTGTTGCAAATTGCCCATAGGTGTAAGTGTGAATGGTTTTGTGTGTGTGTGTTGCCCTACAATAATCAGTGTTGGCTGAGACAGGATTGAACAATTCGCCAAATGAGTTATACTAACTGAAAATAAAATGTATTTAGCAGCTATTCAAAACTATATGAATAATTAATTCATTCATTATTTAAAAAACCTATGCAACCTGGGCAACAAAATATCTGAATAATTTATTATATTCATTTTGCAGGTTAAGTGAAAAAAAGGTAATCATGAATAAAGTTACCTCATTAGCTAGCCTGCTAGTTAACGAAATGATGCATATGAGAAAAAATACAAAACAATTTGTTCTTCTGTAACAGTCGATAAACATTGGCCTTGTTAAACACAGAATGAAGTACTTACTTTATTTAGAAATAAATAGGTCTGAAAGAGTTTAGCTACAAAAAAAGAGTGTGTGGAGTCCTCGATAACAAATCCAACTCAGTCTTAGTGAGAATGTTTTCTACAATAATCATGAAAAAATGTTGCGGCTTGCCTTCTTCTTCCTCTGTTCTTAAGGAGCAAAACACATTAAAGAGAAAATTTCCACCAGGAATGAAGCCTTGTTGTTCAGTGGTGTTTTGTTTACGACTCTTCAACATGACATGGAAGAAAACAAGTGTGTTTCTAAAGGACATTTTTGTGGCACGAATCAGTGCGATCATGCTACAGATGGTGCAAGAAGTGAATTAATTCTTCTGTTTATCATGAATAGTAAACACCAGAGCTACCACCATTAGTAATCCTGTCCAATTACCAACAAGTATTAGTACATGCAGCTTCCTTGAAAAAGGTGCTAAAAGGATTTACAGAATTTGACAAAAATAAATTCAGAAACTAAAAGACTATTTCACTGATGAAGACATTCACAGCATATCACATCGGGCTAACAGTGACAAGGAGTTCAGAGATCATGAGTATGAAAGGAAACAATGGAAAGATTACGATACTGAGATAATGCTTATCTATTGTGGGTTGCAGGTGAGATGAAGCTAATTGCTACTGACTCGCTTGGGAGTCGGGGTACATCCTGGACAGGTCACCAGTCTATCACAGGGCTAACACGGAGAGCATATTCACATTTATGATTAAGTGACCTTGTGAATGCATTGTGTTGCTATGCGATCCTCATTATCAAGGTGGCCGTTTTTTGGGTCACATGCAATCTGAGCTGCCGAGCCATATAAGTGGTCACTGCTACTTTTCCTGCAAATAACAGCCACCCAAGCTTGACTGCTTATCAATGTCATCATCCTGTAATTGGCTCCCAATTTGTTCGTTGACTGTTGGAACAGGGGGATGGCACAGTAGTGTAGTGGTTTGCACATCAATAAGGGCCTGGGGTCGAGTTCCGGGCTCAGCAAGGGTGTTTCTGTATGGAGTTCCATGTTTCACGAAAAGGTCACAAAGTGTTTCAAAGTATTAAAAATGAATAAAAAGACAACAATTAATTTATTTTCTAAGCCGCTTAATCCTAATTAGGGTCATGGGGAGGCTGGCACACATCTCAGCCAACTCTGGGTGAGGGCGAGGTACACCCTGATCAGCTCACCAGACTATTGCAGGGCCAACACACATACAACCATTTATACTCATGCTCACACTGAGGGGTGATCTAGAACAATTAGCCTACTGTGCATGTTTTTGGACTGTGGGAGGAAACCAGAGTACCTGGAGGAAACCCACGTAAGCATGGGGAGAACATGCAAACTCCACACAGAAACGCCCAAGCATGGGAATCAAACCCAAGACCTTCTTGCTGTGCGAGTTTTAGTTTAAAACTAAATAAAATCAAACCTGCACAGGTGAGTCCATAGCGACTTCTTAAAGTTATCAGCAGTGTCGACAGATCATTAGTCCAAAGGGAGTGAGTTCCACATTTTGGGAACCATATCCAAGGTGCCACCAGTAAGCATTGGTTAGAGGACCTCAGAGACCTGCTGGGTACATATAGATGTAATGTACAAGGAGGTATCTGTCCATGAAGAGCTCTGAAAAAGTGATCACCAAAATCTTGAATTGAACTTTAAACTTAATGGGGATGTAAAGAGGACTGAATTCGTATCACATGGTTTTTCTTTTAGAGGACCTGGTGAGAAGCCTCAATATAGCATTCTGCTATACTTATGTTTTGTTTAGTAGAGGAATAACAAAATGCAACAGTCAAGATGATGAAATAAAAGCATGTATAATTTCTATTTGAGACCGAAAATCCACATAAGCACAGGAACAACATGCAAACACTACACAGAATGGCCCCTGGCTGACATGACAGTCTAACTAATACTCCACGGGGTCATTCCCAGAAGTCTTTTTCAGAAAATAATCAACAACATAGTGAATGTCAGGCAGTACATTGGTGAAGTGAATAGCACGTCTGCCTCACAGCAAAAGGTTCCTAGGCTCAAATCCTGGGCGAGGTCACTTCTGTGTGGAGTTCCCCCCGTGCTTGCATGGGTTTCCTCCAGGTACTCCAGTTTCTTTTCACAGTCCAAAGACATGCAGACTGGGCTAATTTATCGTTCCAAGTTGCCGTTGGTGTGAGTGTGATTGGTTGTGTGTGCGCTAGCCCTTCGATGGGCTGATGAGTTATTAAGGGTGTACTCCCACCTTTGCCAGAGTCGGCAAAGCCAAATGAATGAATAAATGACTGAATGGTGGATGTCATGTCAAAATGTCTTATAAGAAATACCCATCAGCCCTAGCAACACATGTCCACTCACAGCTATTTTGTGTCTTAATAATTACAAACCCCATTTAGGTTTTGGATTTGAGTAGTACGTATGTAGTATATCGTTATGTTGTATGATTATGTTATCTTGTATTTGCTCTTGCTCTTGGTTTTTGTTTAATAATGATTCATGTTTGCACCTGGTTGTTGTTTATGTTTCTTAATAAACACCTGTCGGGGAATCCGCCTACTAATCCCTGACAGCAGCACAATTCAACCTGCCCCAAAACAGAGCTGCTGTTTCCACCCTAATTCAGCTGTATGTCCTAAAAACAAATGATTTCTCTTAGACCAGGTTTCAAAGAAACCACAAACCCCTACTGACTTTCCCACGTCAATAACTTCATAATGTTGAAGTTGTCATAAATACCAGCCACAGGATCATCAGGATGCAATTGCAGATAAAAGTTAATTCGGTGCAAACAGATGCATAACATGAGGCAGAGACCAAACCAGTAACAGGCATTTAGTCAAGCAATCAGCAATCATGTCAGAGTCAAATCCAAGAAGCAGCACATGTTCTTACATATGAGTTTAATATCAAAAGTAAATCAGAAATTAAAGTCAGGAATTGCGAAACATGTCGTGTTCAAATTAGCAAATGAAGAAAACCCAGATTGAATACTTTACACTGGCTATGTGAAGTCCAGAGGTAAAAAACTGTGTGTGGTGAGAAACAGGTGTCATCAATGGTCAGGTGAGCTGGAACAAGTGTGTGTGTAAATTGTAGTTCTTCATGGTCATATTTGTAGTGCATGTGAAATGCTTGGAAATGGTGTGTGAAGTCCATGATGAAGTGCTGAAGTGACAAGCTTGCATGGGAAAAAAGGTGCTCACACTAGTGACTCCTTCTATAAATGAACATCTTATTGAAAGTTATACCAATAAAACACTTCCTCACTCATTTGCCAAGCCACATGATCCTATTAGGGTTAGGCAGGAACCTTTCTTAGCCGACACTGGGTGAAATCAAGGTACACCCTGAACAGCTCACCAGACCATCGCAGGGCAACACACACACACACACATACACACACACACACACCTACACAACCATTCACACGCATACCTGAGGGCAATTGGCTTAACATGCATGTCTTTGCACTGTGGGAGGAAGCCAAAGTATCCAGAGGAAGCCCACACAAACACAGGGAGGACATGCAAACTCCACATAGAAATGCTTAAGCCAGAGACTGGAACCCATGACCTTCTTGCTGCGAAGAGGACATACTAACCAGTACACCAAAATAATTTTAAATTCGTGCTTTATTTATGTCGAGTATCTATCATTTTTTCCGAACAGGTTGCAGATGCTGTGGCCGGACACTTCTTCCTTCCACCCTTCCTCTTCCCCTTCCTCTTCATGTTCCCCTTAATGTTGTTCTCATGATATCATCCTACATTTCTGCTTGCTTCCTTCTGTCTGCTTGGATACATGTGCTGTCCTGCGACTGAGGAATTCCTAATAAGGTCAGTCTAAGCGAATTGCGGGTTAAACAATTTTCTCACTGACTACTGACCTTCAAATTGAGAAACGATCAGTGCAACGTTTCACCTCATTAACAACATCAACAGCCCCAAACAGCTCAGGCCATACAGTGTTCAGCCAGTTTCTCACAGCAAACTACGGGTGAAAGGTCATTTATTTTTAGAAATTCACAATAACTCAAATATGAAGTAACTGTGCTACTTATTCTGCAGGGAATTTTTACACTTGTTTAATACGTCTGTAATTAGACTGAGAAATATTACATACAGAAAAGCATTCACATCTCTGTTAATACAGAATGTTTAGAATAAGAGTCCTTGAATAGCACTGTAAAAAACTGTCAATGAGCTCCAAGAACATTCTTAGTTTACTGTAAAGTTATCAAACTTATTAATTATTTTTTTTGCTAAACCGAATCTTACTAGTAGTAGTAATAGTAGTAGTGTTAGTGGTGGTGGTAGTAGAAAACACATCAGTAGCAATAGCAGTAGAAGTGTCACTAGTAGTATTGGTAGTAGCAGAAGCAGCGGTAGTAGTAGTCGTAGTAGTAGCAGAAGTAATAGTAGTGGTGGTAGTAGTGGTAGAAGAGCAGTAGCAGTGGTAGTATCAGGATTATTATTAGTAGTAGTGGCAGTAGTAGCAGTAGGAGTAGTAGTAGTGGTAGAAGAAGCAGTAGCGGTGGTAGTAGTAGTGGTAGTAGTAGTAGTGGCAGTAGTAGCAGTAGGAGTAGTAGCAGTGGTAGAAGAAGCAGTAGCGGTGGTAGTATCAGGATTATTATTAGTAGCAGTAGTGGTAGTAGTAGCAGTAATAATAGTAGTGGTTGTAGTTGTAGTGGAAGTAGTATTACTTTATCATTCTGCATAGAAACTAAACAGTGATGTGAGGGTTTTAAATAGGAGAATGATGTCTGGCTTTCTACACAGAACCTTTAACAGTTCTAGGTAGGAAGACACTGGGGTAGGTTTCTGCATGGAACCTTTAAAGGACTCCAGAGAGCTTGAGAAGGGAAACACTGCATAGCATCTTGAAAGGTCCAATAGGGCTCTTATAAGGAAAAACTTGTGTACGTTTCAACACATAATAAATGCACGTTCTTTAAAGGGTTTCCTCAGGGTTTTTTCTTATGGCGAAACACTCTCATAGCTTTCTGTACAGACCCGTTAGTGGTTCTATAATGTTATTATTGGAAAAAGCACTCTTGTAGAGTTTAACCCTGCACCTTTTAGGTCTCTGTAGGGTTCTTACTAGGCACTGCAGTGGTTGTGTTTGGCATAGAACATTTAAGTATATTCCTATAGGGAAACACAGGGGGCGGCACTGTGGGGTATTGGTTAGCACACTCGCTTCACAACAAGAAGGTCCGGGGTTTGAGTCGGGACTCATTCATTTCTTTGTGAGGTTTGCCTGTTCTCTCTGTGCCTGCATGGGTCTCCTCTGGGTACTCGGTTCGGTCTCCTCCCACAGTCCAAATCCATGTACATTAGGCTAATTGATTTTTCCAAGTTCCCCATAGGTATGTGTGTGAATGGTTGTGTGTGTGTTGCCCTGCAATGCACTAGTGAGCTGTTCAGGTTTCTGAGATCATCCATCCCGCGACCCTGAGAGGATTAAGTGGTTCAGAAAATGAGTGAGTAAGTAATTGAGCGAGGGAATGCCCTAAATAAGATGTTTTATGCATATTTCTGTTTTGGCTTAAAATCTGAGACCCTTTTTATGTTCTACTCTCAACAAAGTGAACTTTCCTGCCAAGTTTAGATAATAAAGTTATTTTTTATTTCAGTTATTAGAATGTCTCGGGCTATTAATCTTTGGCAGGAAAGCATCTGCTTGCCATTTTTTTGTCAGCTGCATCGGTCTGTCTCTGATTACACGAAGACTCCCTATGCTAGATCTGATTATATGATTGATGTAATATTTCTCCAGAAAACACACAGCTTCATAAATGCATTCAGAGCAGAGGAGCTGGCTGATTATTTAATTGCAGTTTACCACAGATTCATAGCATGGCTCTTCATCACCAGCAGCTTTCACAGCTTGGGTTAAAGGTTCCACATAAATAAAATTGCAGCATTTCTAAGCATCAAACCAGTACACCAGTAGAGAGCAGGATTTTACACTGAACTCACTCTGTCTCAGATTCTGTGATCTTGATCTACTTTTGTGGAAAATATTCATGTTAGATTTAAAGCAAAGATATGAGGCGTTTACCACTTTATTTTGACCCATAAATGTTGTTACAGTGTTGAAAAGCCTTGATAGACGATGATAGAGTGTCAAATAATGAGGTAAGCACATGTTTAAGTTTTACTCTGGGTTGTTTGAGCTGGGTCTAAACCCAGGTTTTGGCCAATTCATTCATTCATTCATTCATTTTCTACGCCGCTTAATCCTAATTAGGGTTGCGGGGAGGCTGCTGCCTATCTCAGCCGGCTCTGGGTGAGGGCAGGGTACACCCTGGACAGCTCGCCAGGCCACACTATTACATCTCGGTGTGCTCAGCTTTTGATTAGTTTGTGATTGATCCACCAACCCCAGCCTCCTTCCCAGGTACAGAGAAGGGAAAGACTGTAAATGGGATGAGGAAGTCAAACAGGCCGTCCTGAAGAACTGTGATGTATTTTGGATTAAACATCGTACTTTGCTGCTCCACTGGTGTCCATAAAGAAAAAAAAATGCAAATGTGTAGGGCAAGTCTGTGGTGTGGTGGTCCTACAGCAAAAAGGACCTGGGTTCAAGTCCCAGGCTCTGCCGTGTATGTATGGAGATTGCATGTTTTCCCCATGCTCACAATGGCCCTGTGATGGTCTGGCAAACTGTTCAGGGTGCCAGTTCCAGCCTCTCCATGACCGTAATATGATTAAGCAGTTCAGCACAGAATACTATTTGACCTTTCATTAGTTGGTCATAACTGTAAATTCAAAGTTTTTCAATTGATCAGGATTAGGATCAATGCTAAGGCTCCAGCTGTCCTGTGATTTGACCTCACTGTGCTTTCACTTTATTTCTCATACAGCCATACTTATCCTTATTGCATTTTACTGTGGATATTGTTTCTATACTGGTGCTTTATTCAACAGTAATTTATTCCTAAATATGTGTATGGTTTCCAATGTTCCATATTCTATCACTGCAAATAAACAATAAAATTATATTTTCTTTAATCCAAGGATATAATTGTAACCAAGTCATTTCGTACCAACACTAACAGGTTAACTCTTATGGAGTACAGTACCAACATGAACTATTCAGTATGAACAAGACACCTGCAGTTGAGTAGCAATATTCTGATAGCACTCTGATATGTGATGATGATGCTTCACACTCAAAGAGCAGATTTGACAGATGGCAGTCGCATCATTGTCAGGATTTCACCTCTCCATCACTCTGAGGGTGAAACTTAAGACATTTGTGTTGTTCAGGAGCCAACAATACAGAATATATAATTTATCTTAATTTGAAAGTACATACCAGCGACTGAGCTATGACGGCACTTCATAACTTCTAGTTAATTTATTTTAATCCTTACTATAAATATTTCGGCACTGCCTCAAAGTGGAGCTCTGAAAATGTTTGCAAGTGTAAGCTTACAGAAGCATGCTATAGAAAGTAAGAGAATTAGGTGGTGTTTACACTAGAGGTGCCATAGAAGAGCATGTGATACGAACGGCAATTCGTGGCTGTCACTTTTCATTCTCAAAATATTCCCAAATTTGACATTCAATGAATCACAGTTTGGTTGCCTGGTTCATGAATTCATAACAAAAATTAAATGCAACTTTCTTGCACTATATAAATATATAAATATTTGCTTGCATGTAGAGTTGCAAAACATCTCGACACAAATTCAAAATAATCAACTTGCAATCAACGGTGGTGTACTACCTCATAACAAAAAGTTCCTGGGTTTGAATCCTGGGTTCGGGCATTTCTGTGTGGAGTTTGCATGTTCTTGCTTGCGTGGGTTTCCTCCAGATACTCCAGTTTCCTCCCACAGTCCATTAGGCTAACTGTATGTGCTGGCTCATATGATGGACTGACAAGCCATTCAGGGTGTACCCTGCCATTCTTAGAGTCTTAGTAGGATTTTGCGGTTTGTCAGATGGATGGATGAATGAATGGATTTTTTACAGCCGTAAAAAAATAAGTGTGGATAAAATAATAATGTATGTACAGATATTAATGATGACAAACCAAATAAAACAGAAAAACATATCATGGAATGATATCATGGCTTAAAAAATAATTGCAGGTAGAATAAAAAGTCACTTTTGAAGTGTGTGGTGTGAGAATGTAGTAAATACACTGAACTGTGTGAGATTTGAGATGGAGCCTGTATCACTTGGGCATGTGTTGAGCTGTGGTGCTGCAGTGCCAAGTGACAGGACTCATGGGTGACAGATGGAGATAAGGAGCTGATATATCTGTTTTACATAGAGAGTGTAGACACACACACACACACACACACACACCTACACTTGCTCTTACACATTTAAATTGCACCGTTCCTGTGAATTGTAGCCCAGCATTCAGCCTGACTCTAATGTGTGCTTCAAGTCCTAAGGAAAAGTTTTACTCACAGTTCTCCTCTCATCAAAAACATATCATTTTTTGGAATAAATTCACTGGAGATGTGGAGTGGTAAGCTGAAGAGCCAAATGATGCGTCTGTAAACCAGTTTTGTTTATTTGAAAATCTAGCAGTGTGTCCCTGTGTGTTATAAATGAAGATCTCACAGGGGAACGGCAGCAATAACACAAACACACAGAGACCTGAGGCTAAGCAGCTAGACATGCTGACCCTGCACACACACACACACACACACACACACACACACACACACACAGGTAAGAGCCAGCTGTTCTAGAGGAGAACGAAATGAACATACGGAGTCCAGCGTCGACCACCGCGTCCCTGAAAACGCCTTCTAGCCATCTATGTTCTGACAGCTGGAGGTCATTAGCCTGAAGGCCTTGAGCTGACTTTATTTCTTTCTCTTTCTTTCTGTGTCTCTATAACACACACACACACACACACACACACACACACACACACACATACACACACACA
>JBCNYG010000012.1:18701225-18714502 GCA_039654305.1 Porochilus rendahli | reverse complement strand
GTGTGTGTGTGTGTGTGTGTGTGTGTGTGTGTGTGTGTGTGTGTGTGTGTGTGTGTGTGTGTGTGTGTGTATTTTAGACGTCCATTAAGCACCTGAAATCTCTCAGCAGTGACACAGTCATCATGTAAATTTGGCGAATTGCACACACACACACACACACACACACACACACACACACACACACAAAACCTTATTAGAGTTGCAGTGCAGTACTCTGTTTCAGATTGTGACCTCTCCTAATCCGAATGTTTGATTTAATTAGCTGACCAGGGATCACAGTGACCAGAGACTGTGCACACTCGTCACTCTGAATTTGATTGATGGCCGCTGATGTCAGTCAGGCATGCCCATGCATGCACACAGACACACACACACACACACACACAGGTCAGCAGTAAACACAGTACAGTATATTATCAGCTCTAGAATAATTATCACCCTTTCCAAAATTATTGTTCAAATGCACAAACAGTAAATATAAATAACACGCAGTGATCCTCGTTTTCTGCCACACAACGATTGGAATTTTGCTCTTTAAAGCTAATTGGGCAGTTTAAATTGGCATTACACAAAACTCACTCTCATAATCTTATTAGGGTCGCGGGAAAGCTGGAACCCATCCCACCCGACGCTGGGCGACGACAGGGTACACCCTGAACAGTTTGCCGGACCATTGCAGGGCCAATACAAACACACAAGTATTCCCACTAGGGGCAATTTGGAACAGCCAGTTTGCCTCATGTGCATGTCTTTAGGCTGTAGGAAGAAACCAGACTACCCAGGTGAAACCCATGCAAAACATAGCAAGAACATTTAAAACACACAGAAATGCATTCACCGAGCCTGGGACTTGAACCCAGGACCTCATTGCTGTGAGGCGGACATGCTAACCACTACGGTTTTGAAGAAACTGGAGCCCTAAGCAAACAGAGAAAAGTCCACTCGGTATGCACCTGGTGGTTCAAGGGTTCTTATAAAAGGTGATGGTAACATGAACAAGTGCACTTGAGGAGCACAAACCTTTTCCAAACCATAAAAATTAAATGCACAGAACCTCCCCGGCTGAGTCTGCTGTAATGGGATGTCCCATCTTAAATTTAAATTGCCACCAACTGAGAAATCTGGATTTATTAGCCCATTATAAAAGATCCATCTATTCGTTTTCTAAATAATCCTACTGCGTAATCTTTTTTATATATATTACGGGAAGGCAGAAGCCTATCTTAGCCAACTCTGGGCAAAGGTGGAAGTACACCATGAACAGCTCACCCATCCATCACAGGGCAACAAACTATTGTGCTGTTTACAGTTGACATTTTTCTATTGTGCTCTTTACAGTTGACATTGTCACAAAGCAGCATTACACGGTAAAACAAATCTGGTAAAGAAATGAGACCTCTGTTTTTTTTGTTTTTTTTTTTATAAATGTATCTATAAACCCTACATATCACTAATGAGCAAACCTGCAGTGATGGTGGCAAAGAAAAACTCCCTCAGTCGAAACGAGGAAGAAACCTTGAGAGGTACCTGACTCAGAAGGGAAACCCATCCTCATTCGGGTGAAACCAGATAAAAATACAATCCATGAAGCAGAAATTTTACTGCAGTTTAATATGAAGTCTACTTGCTTATCTGATAGTTGTAATGGTAATTATACTTCTAAACAATGTTAGTAAAGGATTTTATATCAGGTTGGCATGGTAGTGTAGTGGTTAGCACATCCGCCTCACAGCAAGAAGGTCCTGGGTTCAAGTCCCAGGTAGCTTGCATGTTTTGCCTGTGCTGGTGTGGGTTTTCTCTGGGTTTCCTCCCACAGCCCAAAGACATGCGCATTAGACTAATTGGTTGTTCCTAATTGTCCCTAGGTGGCGTGTCAGTGTGAATGGTTATATGTGTTGCCTGCAATGGTCTGTCAAGCTCTACAGGGTGTACCCCACCTTTACCTAGTGTCGGATGAGATAGGCTTCAGGAACCCTCGTAGGATTAAGCGGTTTGGCAAACGAGTGAGTGAGGAGTGAGTGAGTTCGTACCACCAGCAGTGAAAAGTCATCATCACAGTTTCTGAGTGTACTTTTAGGTCCATATGGCTCATCAGCAGGAACTTCCAAGATGAGAACTCCAGCCAGTAACACATCAGGACGGATCATAAGGATTTCGAAAGCTGAAGAATCAGGATCACTGGTATCTACATAGATAAGAACAAAACTGTTGTGATAAAGCTTTTTCTAAAATCTTGGAGATAAAATGTCGGTTTGATTTTGGTCCCTGACAAGGGACGAGATCAGGTTTTTTAATCGGAGGTTTAATAACTGCTAGTTTAAAGGACTTAGGTACATAACCAGTGCTAAGGGAAGAAGTAATAACACTTAATAAAGAGTTGATTGGGGCATCACAGTGGTGTAGTGGTTAGCATATTCACCTCACAGCAAAGAGGTATTAGGTTTGATTTTTGGTCTCGGCTCGGGCATTTCTGTGCGGAATTTGCTTGTTTTTGCATGTGCTTGTGTGGATTTTTTTTGGGTACTACAGTTTCCTCCCACAGCCCAATGACATGCACATTAGTCTAATTGGCTGTTCCAAATTCCCAAATAATCCCCTCCTTGAGTTGTCACCTCATCGTGATGGATGGGTGTGCGTGTCCTAATGATCCTGGGAGCTAAGTTGTCGGGGGCATTATGCCACTGGTAGGATCACCCAAGCCAGACAGGTCCTAGGTGAAGGTCCAGACTAAGTGTGGTTCAGAAGACCCAATGAGAAAAAAAGTGCAAGGACCCAGTTTCCCTTGCCTGGAAGTGGGTTACCGTCTCGGTTTGAGGCGGACATGCTAACCATTACACCAGCGTTTCACCTCAATTATACATAATAAATAAATAATTTTTGTTACACCATCAGTTGGTTGGTGCAGAATGAGATCACATGTTGGAAACAAATGTGGAAAAGCCTCTCTGGTCTGAAGAGGCAGACCATGGTGGTGGTGGCTTCACGTTGTGAGGATGCGTTTCAGCAGTGGGGACTAGGACTCTTGTCGGGGATGAGGGAAGATGGTGTCAAAGTCATGGCAATCATAGAAGAAAACCTCTTACAGTCGACAAAGATATTTAAGACAAAAGGCCAAAAAAAAAAAAAACCTTAACAAAATTAAAACCAAGCACCCTGCGAAAGGAACAGAGGAGAGTTCCGTTCATTCATTTGCCAAACTGCTTAACCCTACTCGGACAAAGGTAGGGTACACCCTCAACATCTTGCCAATACATCACAACCATTCACACTCACACCTAAGAGCAATAAGCCTAATGGCTTTAGACTGTAGAAGGAAACCGGAGTACCCAGAGTAAATCCATGCAAACACAGAGAGAACATGCACATTTCACAAAGAAATTGTTGAGTCTGAGACTCGAACCCAGAACCATCTTGCTAGGAGGCAGACGTGCTACACATTATGGCAATCCATATCAAATGCTGTTTGAAAATTGCCAACATGGATAATAACTCATCAGCTTGAGAATGTCATGCATACTGTGACGCATGGTGGTGGTGGCACTGTCTGAGTACCTCTCAGTAACAGGTGCAATTATATCCAGATCCCAAGGCACTTTAATGTGATGAATGTGTGGCAATTAAAATTTCCCCCCAAACTCTAATAGTAAGGGCTGCTGTGTGTCGATGTATAAATCTTCATTTCAATTCCAGGTTGTGAAAGTGAAAAGGGGCAAATGTTCAAGTGAACACACAAAGACAGAAACACTTTCTCTACAGGGGCCAAAGCGAAAATGAGCCAGTGAAAGTCTGCTCTATGCATTTCAATCATGAGAACTTTTTATCCTACCAGTGTCTTACCAATGTCTTCAGCTCTCCGGAGGTCAAAAGGTCTCTCTAAATGTGAAAGTAGACGCATCCATTCCGAGAGACAGGTTATATATTTTTTTTATTGTGTATGAGGAGATATTACATCGGTGGCTCATTTTAGCCGAGCTACAAAACGGTCAATGAGCTTCTCTTCAATACAAAGTGACAAAGGTAGAACAAATTCACAACATCAGGTCATCACAGAACGGGAAACGGCTCCGGGGGCTCAGAGAAATCACATTGTCTTTAATATTCTACATCTAGATGCTTTTCCACTTTTTATAACATCATACAGATAATGATTTAGACTAAATGAACTATAATATTTGGTTGACCTTTTAGGGACAGTATCCTTAATACATCACAAAATACATTTTTTAATATCCCAAAGAAGCAAGACTTGCGAGTAGGCATTTAAACAGAACTAAAATCTACAGCTACAAAGGAAAAAAACAAACAAACAAACAAAAAAAAACACCGTTAGCGTTTAGCTTGGCGGGATCTCGTCTGTTTCCCCAGTCTGTGTTGGGTGAAAGAAAAAAAGGCAGATTCAGGGGAACATATATACACAAGTCCGTATTGTAAAGGCTATAAAGATTCGCTGCACATCATTATGTTGTCTCTTCAGGATCCGTTCGCTCCTGCAGGAGATTTGGAGGGTCTAGTGGGGTGCGTCAGAGGGGCATTTGGATGGGCAGAATGGAGGGCTGAGGACAGGAAGAAGGCTGCCAGCATCTATGTGGCGTATCTCGTGGTCCACTGTCGAGCTATCCTGTCATGTTCCGCTCTGTTGGTCAGATACTGAGTGGCTATGCTTCCCACCAGAGGGTCCGCTATAAGACAGAGATGGGGAGAGAGAGGGAGAGAGACAGACAGAGAGAACAAGAGTGTGACTCAGGTGCACCTAATCTCCATTCATGTTTTATCTCTTGAACGCATTTTCAGAATTTTCCAGTCTACGCTTTCTGATAACATTGTTTCATGCTTTGATTGGAAATATCTATGGTATTCTAGGCAGGATATATTCTTTCCTTACGCCTGGTATTCTCAGAATAAACTCTGGATCCACCGTGACCCTGACCGAGATAAAGCTCTTAGTAGAAAACATCGGAAATTTAGAGATCTAATAAAAGTGGAACTGGACACAAATACCAGAAGAAGATTCTGCGATATGAAATCTAGTCCTAGGCATGTCGGCCTATCTTTAAATTTTTTTTTAATAAAAATAAATAAATAAATAAATGAATTGGCCAAGCTTCAAAAACTCAGTAATGATTGAAAACAGATTGAGGTTTCTTAACAATATTGCCACTATATGCCATCTCAGAGCCAGTAAGGTGGATCTTGATTTACTCAGACTGTACTGTGACAGAATTATTTGAATAAGTTTGCACAAGACTTGACAGGGAGCTTCGAGACAAGTTTCTAATGGCCTGTGTAAAGTTCTAAGCCTGGGTCATGCATAAGAAGTAGGATGTTCACATAACCGCTTCTCTGATCAAGCTGATATTTGGTACACTGCATTTATTTCATTAAAAATTCCATAATCAGTCATTTCACCAAGATAAAACTGGACTACCATCACAGTTCTATAATGTTTCATGTAAAATAACCATACCTAGCTACCGGCAACATGATTTTCAAAGAGATTTTGGACCCCCGCAGACTGGCGTTTGTGGCTAGGGTTATGAGACGTCCCATGTTATGGGCAGATCACGTAGCAATGCTCCATTTGGGGCCGGGACTCCATCCCCCTCTATCACTTTGAGAGCTTTAACAGTTTGGACTTTAGTAGTATTTTAAGATGCAGCAGGTTTGGGTGTGGTGTAACAGGAATTCTGGGAGGTGAGCTATGACTAATGACTAATATCCCTTTGACTAACACACTTCAGTCCTGTTATCCTAGAGATATTATGTGATCTGTTTATTGAGCAAAGCAGAAAGTGATGAGCAAGCCGAAAGTCTGCCAAGTTATCTCTGCGGAAAGTTTTATGTCAGTGATTGACGTGCCAAAGGCATGGGCCAAAAAAAAAAAGCTGAGAGGCATTCGATCATACCTTGTGTGTAGAATGAACATTCTGGCATCATTTGGAACAGAAAAACTACTTGCTGTTTGTACTGACGGAGCATATTGTAGTTCCTGATGTACTGTTATAGTGGTATATTACCTTGTTTTTTCTGTTAGTTTTTTTTTTTTTGTACAAACAGAAATAACCTACAGCTGCAAAGAAAGTATGCTGTATCACCCAAGCACAAGCACAGAACCAAATGCACACAGTTTGTCTGAACCCATTCATTCAGTAAAGCAGAAAAAAATTACAGAAATATGATAGGGCTTCTCCAGTGTACAATGTAATGGTCCTATTGCTGATCTGATATTGCTTTCATAGATATCGGCTTTGTGCGGTCTGTCAGTTTACTGGGCAGTGTTACGCTTTGTGTAAGTCTGCTATATACTTTAATGCATTGAATCTGAAACACTGACTCTGAAGATAAAGAGCAGTACATCAGCTTTGATTACAGAGACTCTGCATCAGTACTGTCAACATTCATCATCCTGTTTATCCTCGCTATATCATCCTCCCTGTTCATCACTGTATCATTGGCCTGAAGGTCAAAAAATATTATATTTAAATAATATTTATTCAATAACATCTCCGTAAGCATTCATCCATGTCTACCATAACTATATAAAGAAAAGAAATTACTCCCTCATTCACTCATTTCCCAATCTGTAGCCTTTTCAAATAGGCTAATGCTAACTATTACTAGGATTTTAGCAGATTACAGATGCATATGTTTATGTGTAACGGGAGAGTTAGGAATGCTCACCTTTCCTTTTACTTTAATGAACCAAACAACAAATTACTTGTCAGAAAAGTATCACCAATGAGGCGTGGGCCACCACTTGCTTGTCACAGCAAGTTGCTGTTGGGGTGTTAGAGGGAAAAAAAGGAAACGAGGAGATGTATTTATAAGTCTTCTTTTATGCAAATATATAGTTATACAAAAAAAAGTTTAAATGTTGTATTTAAATGTTTGATCCTAAGTCTACACGTCTTAGTGTGCAACATTTTCCAGATTATACTCTGCCTTGTTTTGCTTGTTGTTTTGCCACCTTCCATAAAAATGACTCATTACTTGGTAATCTTCAACAAGTGAGGCAGCCCATCATAAACCTGATAACAAGCTTCTAAACTAGAAGTATCAGACATCTACAGGTACAAAACAGTATGCATAGGGGCAAGTACCGAGTTAAACAAGTAGGAAAATCTCCTTCAGAAAGGCATGTTTGCAAGTTGGGGTTTGCCCTATTTTATGCCCAGGAGTGTATAAAGTGTGTATCTTTATAGCAGCTGTAGATCATTATAGCATCGGTTTAATCCTGCACGTGTTCAGATTGTAACAACAATGATTCGTTCACTTACAGGCATCGCATTTCGTCCTAGGCATTTCTGGAGTCTTCTTTTTCTCCATCAAAAGCAGAAAATTTTATCTCATATATTTTAACAAATATCCACAGTGTAAGGCTTTATAGGGGCTGTAGATCATTATCAAGGCTGTTTTAACCCAGCATCTAATCCTGTTGACTTTAATAATAATTAGACTGAAGTGTTTCAAATGGTTCATACTGCTGAAAACAGTGACAGTTGAGCTAAATCACTTCAGAAACAGTGTTTCAGAAAAGTCACTGCTTATAATTAATCGCATGAGATTACTTTTGATCTTGAACAACCGCTAACACCATACTTACAACTTAGATTTAACGCAGAAGTACAAGTCAAACTTAACATGTATTTCCTATGAAATGTGAAGCCAGCCAACTACATCTTTTCAAACTGCATCTTTTCAGTGCACAACACACTTGCAACCCACTCGTTCCACATACATGAGCTTATAGATGCACAAGATTGACTGGCACTTGACCTGTGACCTGTCTGAGTACTTAAGTTCTCCTAAGACCCTTAAGCTTACTTGAGTCCAGTTCACCACTAAATCACATATTTGGCTCTTTATTTACACTTGGACCCATTTGCACATGTAATATTAAAAAAAGCAAAATTTTATAAATATTGCCATGCAAAAAAAAAGAATAAAAAAGATGAGAAAGTATCACATGCACACGAGAAACCTATCTTTTTTATTCTTTTTGTCCATATCATTTTAGGGGCTCCGTAGCATAGCATCAATGAACTTCAAACCATTTGGAATGGTTTAGCGTGCAAAAAAATTTAAAAATACAGTACACTTATACACTTAACAAAATGAAGAAAAATCATTTTGAAAAAAAAAGTGTATACAGCATTGAGTAGAAATATTTCTCAGATCTTGCTGATGTGAATTGCTGCCAGTTTCCTCTCACACAAATACTGCTATTAGCTGTTGTGCTGAGGTGTGTGATGAAGTGAGCAGAAAAATGTGTGTGAGCTGATTCATACATAAAAACAATCTACTTTACAATATTCTGTATGACATTACACTCGTCCTTGTGCTTGTACAGAACTGTAAATCCTTCCACAGTTTTTATAAACACAGGGGTGTTTTGTTTTGTTTTTTTACTTTTTTGTCATTGTTGTTTCATCCAGTTCCCAGATAATGATTTCCTTCTATAAAAAGTGCTGCAGTGATAAATGACACTTAAACTTTCGCCTGTTTCCACTGGAAGTCTGCAAGAAACTCTGAGTGATGTTGTCAGCAAAAAGAATCCTACAGACAAACAGGACTAATGGGCCATGTCCAAATCAGGATAGTCAAACACAGAAGCTTTGTACTGAATGATTAAAATTAGGTAATAGACAGTGGCAATGAGCCAGTATGTGGGACTGGTAGTTGGCCAAAACCAACATAAAATGGTGGATCAGATATCTGAGGTGGAAAAAGAATATATTCAGTCTAATCCTGTAAATATTGATTTTTTTTTACTGCACGTGATATAGAGTGGACTGATCTGGCAGGACTGATTATGATATTATACTATTTATACTTTTATATTTTAGTATACATGGATGAGGACAGAGGCTAAAACTGGAAACAGATTTATGGAGGTTTGAGTGGGAAAGCCCCGATGGGGGTCCAAGGTGGCGAAGCCCCCTTGAAGCCAAAGCATCTGAAATGTCTTAAATTCACTCAAGTCAACTGGAACTTGAAGCTGTTAAAAACAGGTGGCGCTTCTGAGGAGCATGAGTCACATTTACCGAACCTTTCCACATGGTAGCCAATGAGCCGAGTTGTTGTAGAGAGTCCTTATTATGGACAAATTGTATTGGTGCTTATTGAAAACATTTGTGAACGCTTGCTTTGCTGCATGCCTTTAGCAATATGTGCACAGTAATATTAATTATTAATGATAGTTACACGAATTACAAAATACGTCTCTACGTAAATACTATTACATTTATCCCCACTCCGCCAACATTTACGTTTCACAAGATTGATGCCTGAAAGGAAAAATTCAGGGAAACCACAGATCCGCTGGAAAATCCCTGAGTATATTTGCAATGTAAGCACGTTTAATGTGATAGAATTACTGAATAAAAAAGTGTATGCTTTTAATAAGTTTTATTTCATTAAAAAAAACCCCATAAAATTTATAATAATACATTAGTTAATATATCTAGGTATGGGTGGACATCAATATCCCTTAAACCTGGGATAAGCAGAGGCTAAGCAGACTTTTAGGTACATTTGCTGATATACTATAACTGTTATACTTCCAACAACAAGAGAAAAAAAAATCTAAATATACTGAAATCCTGGAGTTTATGAATATTTTCAGAATTAGAAAGATGAAAGCAATGTAAAAACAGTGACTAAACTGAGTGTGTAAAAAGAAAAATCCTTTACTGCTAGCACAGCTCGCAGTCAGCTTGCGTTCAAGCACTTCACAGGGTGAAAAGAAGATGCTCACCAGACTCAACTAACTTTGTTACGGGTGTATAATGAGAACTCGTACTCAAAGACATTCGGCTTTTGATGTGTTGTGTAAAAAACACTACACTAGCAGGACATCTTTTTTCTTTCACTGATGTTCCTAAGGTCTGTATTTTTGGAAAGAATTATTGGTTCATCATATACTACATACAGTGCACTTATTTTAGCTTAGCTATCTGAACGTCAGTGCACAAATTACATGAAGAACACAGCCCTAACTTTGTGTGCTACATAAGGAATTTTTGATTGGTCCACCACTCCTAGGTATAATAAAAGTAAGGACTAACGTACTGCAGGCTTATTTTGCAATATTAACTGGCTTGCTGTACATTATTTTGCTTATTACTTGGCTACATGGTAATGCTAATTAAAAAATAATAATATTGATTTCTTTGAAATAACAGACTGCTAAATGTTATGAGACGTGCACACAAACACACACGCACGTACGCACGCACACAGACACGGCCTTAACTTGGGATTTGAAACTGGAGCCTGGAGGCAGTGAGCTTCAGTCTGGCTGTTTTTAGTTCCTGATCGCTCTGAGTCAAGCCCACGTCTCAAATTAGATCACACAGAAGTGGTGATAAAAACAGGCCAAATGAAACACTTCCTCAAACTGTCTCGACCTGGCTTACCTGCTAATAATGACTTATCTTTAAATGAAAAAGTGCTTCACTATTTTCAATCGTATATCTCTTAGTGACCAATTTCACATTTTCAAGGGAAGTGGACACATTTTTTTTCACAATGTGGCTCTATCCAACTCTTTCTCTCTTTTTTTGCATTATGGAAATGAAGTTCAAATGATAGTTCATTTTGGTTTTGCTAAAGGAAGGGCGCATTTCTTTTTAAAGTGTTAGACGTGACACTTTATTTTTTATAAATGTAGATGTTTACTGTACTCCTTAACAGTAAACTTCTACATTCCAAGAGTGTGAAATGCCATAAATGCATATAATTTAGGTGATAACGCCTACATATCTACTCCGACGTTGAAACACCAGGCTTCGATAAAAAAAATCATGGGGGTTAACAGGTTTTGGCACTTTCTATTAGCTAACAGTGTCTTGTAATATGAGATATCAGTGCTTTAATAGACACAATGTTACGTAAATCACAACTATTGTTTTGAGTTTTTTTTATTTTGTACCGATTGTTTCGTATTATCTCTTTTTTTTTCTGTGATGTTTCTTGTATAACCAATCTTAAAAAAATATTTTAAATAGTGTCTAGCTGAATTGTTGGCAGTTCACTGAGTATGGAGGCACACATTAGTTGTCGTGCTGTTTTTACTGTTGCGCTGTATTATTAGCAGGATTCGTCATGTGGTTTACTTTCACCTGTATAATGACGCTGAATTATTTGCATAATATTGCATTTTATTCACACCTTTACAAGCATATTACCTTCAAGGGGTTTATGAGATCTGTCTCTGTCGAAGCAAAGAAGACGATTAAAAAGATTAGTGTTTTTTTCAAAGGAAATAACCTTCAGTGCAGTATTTTGATTCAATTTTCTGCATATTTCCGTGTATTCTTCTGGATTTGGCTGCACCTTTGGACACAATCATCACTGAGTGGTGCTTATGTCATTAACATGTTCAGGCTTCTGTGTGTTCTAGTGCTACATGAAGAACAACGTGGCGGTGAACTCACCAGGGTTGCAATCCGTCAGCAGTGAGCAGATGGACAACAGGACCTTGGATATGGTGAGTGCTGGACTCCAGTTGTCCTTCAGGATGTCCAGACAAATCACTCCCTGACTGTTGATGTTGCAATGGTAGATCCGCGTACGGAACGTCACCTGTGTGGGAAAGACAGACAAGGGCACAACATGGTCAGGAAAACATAGACACAGACCACGCACACACTCATTCTCCATCAAACAGCAAAAAATTACTTTTATCATCAAACATTAATGCTTAACACTACCAATGAGGTGCCATTGCCATCATCCACCACGTTCCTCTTCAAATAAATATATACTTTATTAAACACTAAATAACAACAAATATCATATCACACTTCAATGACTCATTATACACCATGAAATACCAACAATGTTCTGCAAACCAACACCAACGCTCTCCTTAATACACCACCAAATAAAATCTTCTACAGTGCTAACATTAAAGTCTAACATTTTCCAAACACCCACGTGCTCATCACGCACTCATTTGCTAATTTGGCTTACAAGGAAATTGAAGCCTATCTCAGCTGACACTAGGCGAAGGAAGGGTACGCCTTGAACGCAGGGCAACATAATCAAAACTATTCACACTCACATCTAGGGGCGATTTGGAACAGCCAATTCATCTGCCTTTGGACTGTAGGAGGAAACCAGGTTAGCTGGAGGAAACCCATGCAAGCACAGGGAGAACATGCAAACTCTATACAGAAACACCTGAGCCCGGGAATTCTTGCTGTGATGACATGCTAACCACTATGCCACCGTGATGCCATGCTCACTATGAAAAACATATTTCATCAACCATGACGTGAGGTTGTATCCTGTTAGACCCCCAAGCAAGGTCTAAACATCAAATGTTCCTCTGTTTACCAGGCAGGATAAATGAGTACCATTAAAAATACTGGGAAGGTAACCTGCGATGGACTACCAGGAGGAGTTGAACTCCTACTTGCTTCATGCTACAGAAACAGGGATAAGCTGCAGCTCTGAGCCACTAGGCTCAGGTGTAAAAAGTCCAACAAACTTACCTTTATCGTTCACCATCAAATATCAAAAAACACCACCGTTCATGATCAAATACCAACACACAATGCTTGATTTAATTAAAATCAATACAAATCTTGTTTTTACTTTGCTTTTCCCATGTAGTACATACTAAAACAATTCACCTCAGACCCGATGTGTATGGCTAAACACAGAGCAATATCCACTGTTCAGCAAAATCCACCTCGTCTGTGAATGACCATTATGTCGCAAATAAACCCAGGTAATAACCACGTGTATAAAACACATGAATGTATAAAACATGTGAATCAGCACATGGTTATACTGAAGCAATTTAACAGGGTTTTTATTGCACAGCCAAAGGTGACAGTCTCATAAGCAAACGTGAAAATGTGAAGTGTATTTACCCAACAGAATATAAGCAGCTTACCCTAATCCTATTTCCATCATCATTAACCCTTAGCGTATTAGTGTGCGTGGACAAATAAAAAACTGGAGTGTATAGTTATTTAAAAAACTGATTAAAACATGTGTGACAACCACAGAAAAATACATAAGGGGGGGTGGGGGTGGGGGGGGGGATAATAACAGTGCCGAAGGTTGTAATCTTGATTTGATTAAAATATAAATGTCTTCCTTGTAAGCAAGAGCAGGATGAGCAAACTATCATTGCTTATAAAGGCTTTTTAACTGTACAGCCCAGCCACACATACTCACTAAAACTTACTAAAACATACATGTACAAACTTGTACTTATTCTCACACACTCACACACACACACACACACACACACACACACACAC
>JBCNYG010000012.1:18637636-18647910 GCA_039654305.1 Porochilus rendahli | reverse complement strand
CACCTTATATCCTATCTCACACTATATACAGCATTCTGTACACCTTATATCTGATCTCACAATATATATATATATATAGCATACTGCAAACCTTATATCTGACCTCACACTAATATAGCATGCTGTACACATATCCGATCTCACACTACATGTACACCTTATATCTGTTCCCACACTATATATAGCATGCTGTACACCTTATATCAGATGTTCTAGGACATATATTAGCTTATGTTTTACATATCTTTACTCTGATCTCACATAATACAAATTACGCTGTACACCTTATATCTAATTACAGTTTTTTGCTTCACATTTTATGTCTGATCTCATAAAACAGAAATCATGCTGTGCACTTTATATCAGCAATCTGGCAGTGATAGGCAGTTTAATAAACTATAACCTATCCAAACACACATGATATACGATATGCTGTGAACTTCATATCCAATCTCATATGATGGAAATCATGTTTTGCACTTTATATCCAATCACACAGCACAGAATGCATACTGTACACTGATCTCATATGATACGGATACCACTTTAGTATCCACTCTTACACTACGGTGTACAATTTGTATCTAATCTTGTGTGATACACACTCTACACCTGTATATGAAGAATGGCAACAAAAAAACAGTGATTAATTAGCTCAGCAATGCTAGCAATATCACTCTTAATAAATTAGTAAGAATGAGCAACACAGCTGTTTCCCAGTGGGGAAAAAAATCAGACGTAAACAGATGCTGTTCTGTTCAATTCAAAAACACATGACTTTGATATGCTGATGTTCTTTTTGTCCTCAGCCCCATCATTCAGCTTTTCCTGGCTACAATAACTGTTTCCCATGATGTCCACATCTGTCTGCTCCCACTCACCTCAACATGTGTCTACACTTACAAACAAACAAAACAGGATTCCAAATAAAAACAAAACATCTTTTCATTTTCACTTTATTCAAATTAGTGCATTAGAGACAGAGAGAGAGAGAGTGACAGAGAGAGACAGAGAGAGAGAGAGAGAGAGAGAGAGAAAAGGATAGACAGCATGAAAGAGATAGGAAAGGAAAGAAAAAGAAAACAAGAAACAGTAAGACACTGAAAGACAGAAAGGAAGAGGATGAGCAAGAAACAGAGAGAGGGTGAAGGGAGAGTAAATGGACACTGACAGTCGGAGAGACAGTGGGAGGACAAATATAGGAGCAAGAGATAAAGAGAAACACAGACAGGAAGGGGAGAGAGAGAGCAGGAGAGAGAGAGAGAGAGCAAGAGAGAGAGAGAGAGAAAGAGAGAGACCAAAAAGAAACATAGACACAGAAAGAAAGACTAAGATAGAGAAAAATGTAATAAGAAACACAGGGAGAGGCAGAAGCAAAGACAAAAAGAGAAAGAAAAACAGAGAAACAGCTAGAGAGAGAGGGAGAGGGAGAGACGGAGGGAGAAAGAGGGTAAAAAACATGTTCCAACAGACAGAGAGAGGAGAGAGAGGCAGAGGTAAAGACAAAAATGGAGGCAGGTAAACATATAGAGAACATGAGATAATAAGGGGCAAAGCACAGAAAAAACAAAGAAAGAGACGGAGAAAGATGCGGAAAAGAGTATAAACAGATAAAGGGCGGAATACAGAGCAAGAGAGAGAGGGGCAGAGAGAGAGACACAGAAACAGAGAGAAAGAGAAGGAAAAACAGAGACGGAGGTAGAGAGGTACTGAGAGAAAGGGAGAGAGGGAGAGTTCCCAATTTTAGTCTCAGTTTCATCCTCGTGCCATTTGTGGGAGATCTGCTTTAGTGTCGCTGCCTTGGGCTTCGTTGTTGAGTAAATTTATGAGTGTATCAGAAATTACAGGTCACACTGTATTATGTTCTAACAATAGTACAGGTCGCTTTAGGCTTTTTACTTCAACCTTTAAATAATACAGTTAATTACAGTAGAGTGGCTGCACATCTTCCGTAGTTTTATTTTAAATATATGATATTCACAGTAAATTCAATTCTGCCATAGACCATATTATCAGTATATACACTGGTAATGCTGGAATTATGTTGGGGTTTGGTTTTTTTGTTTGTTTTTTAAATGTGCACTGGGGCAACAAATCAGTGTGGTCTCAGTGTGGGCACTCACACATACTTCCTGCGAATGGGAACAGAACATTTCTCGATGTTGTAGTACTCGATACTTCTTACTCGCAAATAGCCAATAAAAACCCAGTGTTACGTCATAAACTACATCTATGGGTCATTTTAAAAAGACATGAATGACACGAATTTGATCATTAAAATGTGTTCAAGATGCCATTAACTGTTCACAAAAAAAAGTTATTGCCAAGTGTGTATCATGCAGAGAAATAATGAGCAGTTCAGTCCTGCAAGCACTGAGCACTGAGACACATGCATGCTACCTGTCTACAGGGTCTTGAGTGATCTTGCATATATTTTAATTACCATTTTCATCGATACTGGTCTTTGTGCTCACTGTGTTGAACACTAGCAGCACAGGATAAACAGAAGGAAATGATGCTCCGTGATGCTCCTGAGTGATTACTATGAAGAAAGTTACTCATTTCAGTGTCAGGGTGTCATCGTGAGTATCGGTATTGACAACTGCCCTAATGAGGAGTGTTGTATGCTTCTGATGCTATATAAAGGTTTGTGTAAAGGAGTGTGCGTGTGTGTGAGAGTGGGAGATGACAGCAGTGCAGAAGTTCTCAGCCATGTTGATGGTATTTCTGATAAGCTGGTGTAAAAGGATCATGATATCACTCAGCTCGTGTTCCCAGACAATATGGAAGTACATGTTTCCTGTAACTGTAAGGAATTATATACAGTAACGGCAGTGTTACACGCTGCTACACAAACAGAGGAATGGATTAAACACACAATTATAGTGCTGCTAAGCCATGTGAAGAATTTTCGAAATCTAAACACAGCTTTGATAAAGAAGGAAGGACAAACTGATGTCAGTGGTTGCGTTTTACCAAGACAAAGCTCATGAAAGGGTAAAATAGATTAGCCACTACCTCTTCATGCAGTTATCCTCACTGAAGAACTTCTTGATGAAATGAAATGAAATAGGTTGTGCGTAACTAAAAAGTTAATACTGTATTAAAAGTATGGTCATTTGATATTCAAACCCCAACTGACTCCTTGCACCCTATACATGTGCACTACATAAAGTACGAAATGATGGCTACTGTACTCTATCTAATGCACTTCCATATTTCAGAGTGAGAAATTTCCATTTTAACCCACATGAATGCTAGTGAGATAAAGGTAACCTTAGCTTGTTAGATTCCACATCGGAGCTGACACAAAACCAGAAGAAGGAAACCGTGTTTACAGAAGTAACCCGACCTTAGGGTCAGTTTTGACTTCTCAATAATCGCTCACTCAGTATGTCATTCATTGGTTGTCCTGCAAACAATCAGTTTATGAGCATCAGTTTGTCCGATGTGCTTTTTGATTTTCTCGGACTACCAGAAACCCGCTTATTTTGAATAAGTATATGCTCTCTTGTCGCTTCCCACATTTGAATTGTCCCAAATAGGGCTGGGTAATATGACATTATAATATAAATACTTTGATAAATTATGTCACAACAGTCTTCGCTGATGTTTTTAGATATAGTGACTTTTTTTTTCAAAACTGTTTTCAGGTTTTTTCATTCATTGCAATCTGACAGGGAGCAGTAGAGGCGGCTTTTTTTTTACTTTTAAATTTAAAATGTGTTTTTTTAAACAAACTAATTTGAACCAAAATGTCGTTTTTATTCAGGAAAAAAAATATGAAAATTGATTAAAAAAATAATAATAATAATTTGTTTGTTTGTTTGTTTCAAAAATACCATGGGGAAATCAAATCACGAACTGAAAATCATGAATTGAACTGAATGATAAATTGGGTGAACCGCTCCCTGCCTACTCCACAGTGAAAACACACCCACTGGGAAAGCTCCTCCTGCTTCCACTCCGGTTCTACTCAACAGTACAAAAATAATCTGGAGCAACAGAACCAATCCACAGTATTGTATGTGCAATCCAGTGAACGTGGCTTAGGAAGCATAGGCAGGAGGGGTGTACTGCACTACACTATTACTGCAATACAGCCCAACAGTAGCACTTGAAGGAGGTGTAGAATCTGTATTAGCTCTTCATGCAGAAGATGAGCTGTGGTAAAAAGGACAAAATAACTCTTGTTGTGCTCTTGAGTGGTTTTGGAGAGCAGTTCAAAGAGGTCATGTTTAGGGTGTGTGAGGTCTGGGATTATCCTTAACTCCGGAAGTGTACAAGTCCAAGGGCATCAGAAATAGTTTTAAACTATGAATTTTTTTACCAATGTATGGCCAAATCTATTTATCATGAATAACTGAAATACTTTGGAGAATCATGATAATTTTTCCTCTCATCCCCTACATGCAGTTCTAACCTGAAAGAACAGAAATAAATTTAACTAGAATGTTCTTCATCATTTGATTAACCTTTCCAAAGGGCATTTTTATCTATTGGGGCATGTGGATAGATTAAAATAAAAAAACAGACCCATCAGCCACCACCACTTCCCCGTGCCCTCTATAGTAAAGAGTGGGAAAAAGGTGTGAAAGTAATCATACACATCATGGCCTTGTCAAATAAACTCAAAGGAAAATACCTGCCAACAAAACACAGCTCAATTGTTTTTCCATTTTTTAAAAAAGTGTTGTGAGTCATTATGTACCATGCAAATCAAACACAGGTATCAAATATTAGCAAAACAGTGATGCTGTTAATGAAAACCTTGACATAATGCACAATACGAGGCAGCGTTCGATTCATAATTGCACACAAGAGACTCAATAAACATCAATGGCAAACAACCTTCAAGCTTAATTGCCTGAAAACCCTGCAGACTTCTGTGTTTAAAAAAAAGCCCCTTCACACACTTTTTCTCTGAGCTTCTTTTCTTATAAACCCAGATGGTTTTGGAAATAGAGTTACAACTAAGGCACAAATCTACAAAACCAGCTGCAACAAGACTGACATACGTATGGCGAGAACACACACAGCACATTTTTGAGCACAGACGAGCAGGAAACATTACAAATATATCATCATTCGAATCACATTACGATTTCTTCAAAACTATTCTGAGTTCCAACTTTAGAAGGCGGAGCTTAACACCAATATGTGTGTGTGAGTGGGGGGGGGGGGTTGTGTCATGACTGGCTCTCGTTCCAGCATTAAGCTACACAGCAAAGGTTGGTTCATGTTCATATGGTAGATAACAGGAACTCGCAGGGCTTCCTAAAGCCCATCAGCAGGTCTGTGTGATGCACTTTGAGTCGATTATTCATTAAAAAGATTAGACTAAGACAGATTTATTTACTTGAGCATCAATCACAACTAGCTGATTGGCTTTGATTAGGATAAGTGAGAAATCTGATTTACTGCTCCAGATTTTTAAAGAACTCGAAAAAACATTCGCTACCTCAGCCAAAACGCAATTACACAATTTCCTCCGAGATCAATAAAGTATTTTGATTCTGAAAAATGTTTCATCCATCAGTGACCCCTTTAATAATAATAATAATAATAATAATAATATTATTATTATTATAATTATTATCAGCGCAGTATCACATGCACAGAACACATCCGGAAACCAGAGACACTTAAAATGACAGCCCGTCCTGCGAAGTCTATCATCTCATGTTGAGTTTAAGAGCAACAGCGGCTGTTGGCATTTAATGGAAATGCTCCTATACGGCTTCTCGAACGCAAACAAGAGCCATAAGAGTGTTTGAAAGAGCTATAAAGTGCCTACCTGCAGTTGGGTGGAGGATCCAGAGTGATCTCAGCCAGCTCCTTCTGGATTCTGTGTGGGAGACAGGAGCAGGGGACAGAAGGAGACAGAGGGAGGGGGTGAGACAGAGAGGGGGGACAGGGGGATTGGTGAGTGAGATCTATGTGTGTGTGTGTGTGTGTGTAGTCATGAGAATTCGAGTGCCCTCTACCAGAGCAGTGCTAACTGCACGCCCTCCTCCAGCTAACATGGCTGCTGCCTCTTTGTTCTCGCAGGCCGAAGCCCAATCAGAAAAAAAATAAATAACCCGGGAAAGAACTTCTGATCCAAAGGCCACTCCCCCTTCACCCCAAACCACGCCCCTTGATAGTTCCACTCACTTTAAGCACAAAAGGTTAGCTTTAAAAGCTTAAATGCAAATGAAGGTGGGAATGGAGGAGACGCGAAGGGGAGAGGGGAGAGGGGAAGAGGGGGTTGGAGGATTGGAGGATTTGACAGGAGCTCTGAGGGTCTGTCACGAAAGCATTCGCTGCGGAGTGAGGAGTGTGCGAGGGCAGGATTCGGGATGTTTTGTGCATGAGGGAGCGTGGTTTAATTGCCCTTTCGTCCCACACATGAAGAGCCTGCGAGCTTTCGGGGATGACTGTGCGCTGTGTTCTTCCCAGTCATGATAGGAAACAGCATTAAGAGTTCTGTCCTGTAACAGCAATCACCAATCAAAATCACTAATCATAATTAATGTGTTTGACTGGTCACAAGTTAAATAGCTCTCAGCCAAATCTCAGCATGTCAAAAGCTAGAATCCTGTGAAAACACTACACGCATGTGGAAGCACCGCTGGAGCAGAAGGGTTCAAGGATGCTTAGGATGAACTGGAACACAAGAGTGAACCCCTGACTGCCGCGTTGTCCCTTACTAATGCTTGAGTAACTGAATAAACACAAATCCGTTCAGTCACATTCTAAAATCTAGCGGAAAGGCTTCTCAGAAGAGTCTGGCACTAATACGTTCAACAAGCACGTAATGTATGAGTGTGACGGTGAGGTGTACACACTTCAACATCAGCTACCGGAACTCATGCTTTACTGCACCGCCGTCTGTCAGTACAAAATAAACAATACGGCATGACAGGAAAGCATTTTTATTGCCCCGAGTTACTCTGACTACCTCGGATGGGATCATTTTCTCTACAGCACACAATCTTTAAGCATTTTATTAAACTATAACAACCTCACAACAAGCACAAAAAAAAGATACACAGTGTCAGGAGGTGCTGGGCTCACGATCAGGAGGTTGTGGGTTCGAATCCCTGTTAGGGAATCCTCATCCTCCCCAAAAAACCCTTTCACTATTTTAGTCCCCATTTTATATCCGTCCCATCCGAGAAGAAAAAGTCCATTGATAGGATAACCCGAAACCTAAAGGAGGTTCCACAATATATTGGCTAGGTGGTGTAATATATACACACATATATATGTATGTATGTGTTCGTTCAATTCCAGTGAACGAGCTGAAAAGGACCAAAGGTAAGCGGTATACCAACTACCTTGGAAGAAAAGTTGACTTTAAATCGGCTTATTCTTAAAGTTGGCTTTTCTAGAACCATACATGATTTCTATCATCGAAAGATTGCTACAAGTGTGTATTTTGGCCCGAATATCTGCACAAGGTAGCTCCTGGGATGATTCAGAAAACGGTATAAAACAGAATTCCTTGATTTCCTTTTTTGCACGTTCAGCTAGTTTTTTCTTTTTTGTTCTGTGCCTAAACTGAAAACTGAAAAAATGGGTGTGTTCTAAAACTTTTAACTACGCACACCTACACACACATACACACACACAGTAAGTTCCTGTGTATCAGCTGTTACTAAAGAAATGATAACATGTGTCACCACTATCAGAGCTTTTACAGAAAATTCATCAGTGTGGCACATCTACTAATACTGATAAAAAAATAAGATTCTTTTTCAATGAAGACGCATAAAAAAGTTGTTTAAAGCTCTGTGTGTGTATGTGTGTGTGGTTGTGTGTGGTTGTGTGTGTGTGTGTACACGCGCATGCAAGTGTGAACTTTACTTCATTTAATGTATTTCATCTAATGAGGAGCTTAAGATAGAAATAATAATCCTCCCTGAGCTCTTTGACTTTTTAGAACTCTGTATAACCCTGATTTAACATTTGAGAAATGTCAGTGGATCAGTTCAAGAAAATCTTTCATCTCACCTACAAAAAAAAAAAACACCTATATATCGAAATGTTGGCTAATTTGACACCAACGGAAGTTTTCTCTATGATAACATTAGCGCAGGAGCCGTGAACTCTGTGTCAGCTCCCCTCCGCAGCCACAGCATAATGAGCCACGCATTTCCCGAGTCTCAGTGATTTCATGCTCTCACTAATGAGCCTAATAAACCAGTAGTGCTCTGGTTAATGAATAAACCCAAACCTGTGCTCTAGACAAGGTTTCATGGAGAATAAGGGCTCCTCGGTAATGTAATCTGTCATTCATGTGGAGATGTGTACCTTTTGGCGCTGGACGACAGCTTGGCTGGGGTTTTGCTGGACTGTTTGGATGCTTTCTTCTGCTGCTGCTGTGGAGGTGTGGGCTGCTTCCTCTCTTCCTGTTCCTCAGGCTCTGCCACCGGAGGATCTCTCTGATCGGCGTCTGAACTGCCGCTGCTGGTGCTGGGACTCTCGTCGTCCGACCTCTGCCTTTCTCCGGACATTTTTTCCCCCACCTCGGGTCAAAACAAGGAAAATGGTTACAAGTTCGGGAAGGGTTCTAGCGCAGTTCTGTGGTGGTACCGAGTGGTAAAGGTGAGCAATACTAAGGTAAATTATTAAATAAATACATGATATATCATGAAGTATGAAGCTTACTGGTAACAGCAAACCATGAGTGTCATGGTCGGAACAGATCTGATTAGTTTAAAAGTTTATTTTATTCTTATAGAAGGAAAAAGTCAATTAAACCAAGTCTGAACCAAGACTGAAACTGGTGCACAGAACAGGCTTTAATGAGACTGAACGTGAGAATCAATGTGATAAAATACCAATGATTCATGTACCTCATCTACACTCTTTAAAACAAATCTTACTTTTCCTTTTTCCACCATGATATCTATGAACTCTCTTCAGCAATCTAAAATCGCAAAGTATTTCCCATACCAATCTTCAGCTCATAAAAAACCCAGAATCATTTCAAACTGGTTTTAACACGAACCACGTTATTTAAAGTAGTTTAAAACTGGAAGGAAGGAAGGAATGGATGGATGGAAGAAAGGGAAGCAACAAAAGGAATGGAATAAAGGAAAAAAGATAGAAAGGAGGAAATGAATGGAAGGAAGGAATCAAAAGAAGTAAGAAATACAGGGAAGGAACGTAAAAAAATGAAATAAAGGAAGAAATAGAAAAAATGAAGGAACAAAGGAAGGAAAGGAATGGGAGAGATGAAAAGATGGAACGTCAGAAGGAATGGAAGGAAGGGAAGGAATAAATGGAATGGATGGAAGGGAGGGAAGGAATGGAATAAAGGAGGGAAGGAAGGAAAGAAGGAGGAAAGGAATGGAAGAAAAGGAGGGAAGGAATGGAATAAAGGAAAGATGGAAGGAGGAAAGGAATGGAAGGAAGAGAAGAGAGAAGAGAAGGGGGGAATGAAGGAAAGAAAAATAAAGAAGGAAGAAAGGAAGGAATCAAAGGAAGAAAAGGAAGAGAAGGAGGGGGAAAAGGAATGAAAAGGTGGGACGAAGAAATTAAAGGACGGAAAGTATGGTCGGAAGGAAAAATAAAGAAATCACCACAGTGCAGAATGTAATCTCACTATGGGCTGGTTTGTTGCCAACATTCAAATTCTTTTTAAAATAAAAATATTTCCAGTAGTTTTAGTATATTGTATAGTTATTAATAGTTATTATTATGTATTATTAGGTTTTTGTGCCAAAAAAATAATAACTAAGTTACTGACTGAAGGCGAGGTGGACTTCACAAATTAGTCCCAGAGTCTGAAAGCTGAGGTGACTGTTCAGCTTTATCCACTGAACTTGCTTTAGTATATACTACACAGGAACAAACAGGAAACGACGTCTCATTTTTATGGCTTGTTTCCTCATTTTTAAAGCATTACAGTGGTCACACGCTCTGATATAGAACCATTCGAACCTTTTTATTAAACAAAGTGCAGACTATTAGGGGGTTGATATTGTGTAGATAACTTCAAATTTTTGGGCAGCAGCAGTTTGCTTCATTTCTAAGATTTCAGAAGGCAGTAAAAAAAAATACTGAGAATTATTCTCAGTAACTCAGAAAAATACCAAGAACTAGTTGGTGGCATTCCACCAATCAGAATTGAAAGAATATTCTGTATTAATAATAAAATTCATTATCCTGAGGTAACCTGCAATGGCCTGGCGAACTGTCCAGGGCCCAGAGTTAGCTGAGCTGGGCGCCAGCCTCCCCGTGACCCTAATTAGTAATAAGCGGTTCAGAAAATGAATGAAGAT
>JBCNYG010000012.1:18477363-18493442 GCA_039654305.1 Porochilus rendahli | reverse complement strand
TTGATATATTGTATCGTTTTTGAATGACAGCAGTTTATATTTCATGCTCATTTTTGGCAGTTTGTGTGTTTTGAATGTGTGTCTGTTGCGCTTGCTAGAGTGGGTGACATCACTGGCTTACATTGAAATTTTTGTGCTTCAACTCTTCTCCTGCCCACACCTTTCACTCTTCATGCACGATTTATACATCAGATTGTAGATATTTCTGTCCTCTGTCATACAGTGTGACTCACTCAGCCATAGGATTATCACTTTTTTTTGGTAGAAGCCTCTGTTCACAGGGAGTGACACAGATTCTCCCATTCACTTCCATTCATTTTATCATCTAAATCCAAAACAGCCCAGTTTTAAAATTGCCATTTCTTGGTCATTTTTCACTTTAGCTACACAAATCACACATTCTTGTGTTCAGCCAAGTCTTCTGGTGCTCACAGTGACATTATTTTAGCAATCAGACTAAAGGTTTTATAAATAATAGGAGTTGTTCAAGGAGTGCGCTCAGCTAGATCTGAGTATGTAAAGACCTGTGTTTCAGTGGAAATGACAGTTAAACTGCTATTGAGTATAGCTTCATCACTATACTGTGAGTGCTGTTGGACACAAAGAGGTGTCCATGATCAGCTGATGTATGTGTGGATAATTCAGCAATCCAGTTTAGCGTAAGCCTTTCGACTTTAAGCATTCACACCGCAATTTCTTCAGAAATTGCATTTTCTAGTTGGCTATTCCAGCCCTGCTAGTGACGTGAATTTGTTGTTTTGACCTACTAGCTTGGCTGCATGCAGTGGCAGGAAAATGGCAGCATGCAAAGCATATAGTCATATAGACAAACAACCAATGCATGAATTGCGGAAAAACACACCATAACACTGGGACAGGCCATAGTCTGAAAACATTTCCTTTCATTCATTCATTCGTTCATTCATTCATCTTCTTTTGCTTGTTCTGGGGTTGGGTCACGGGGGCAGCAGCCTAAGCAGTAATGTCCAGACATGCCTCTCCCCAGCCAATTCCTCCAGCTCTTCCGGGGGGACACTAAGGCGTTCTGAGACCAGTCGAGAGATATAGTCTCTCCAGCGTGTTCTGGGTCGGCCCCGAGGTCTCTTCCCAGTTGGACATGCCCGAAACACCACACAGGGGAGGTGTTCGGGACACCAGGGAGGCGTTCAGGACACCAGGGGTTCGTTTCCTTTCAGATGCAATTCAAAAGCCTGCAAAGACAATCTGCTATCGGTGTGATCTCCAGGCACAACTACTTGGCTCAAAGCCGAAGCTTTTATGTCTAAAACCGGACGCTGTTCCTATGGAATTCCTTCAAAAAAAAGTTCAAGGATGAAAATGGATAGGAGCAGTGCCTCGCCAGAAGGAACAAGTAAAAGGTAAGAGCCTTTAGTGTGCACAGTGTTTTATCACCTAAAAGGTTAATCACTGCTTGTTTGCTTGCGCTTGACAACCAGGCCCAACGAGTTCAAGTCACTTCTGTGGAAAAATGGTTGTTCCGTCTCATTGGTTCAGCCCCCGCTAGTTTCCATGGGAAAAAACTGCACATTATAGGGCTTTTATAGTTATTTATATGAAACTATTGAATAAAAATGTTTATATTAATAAGTTCTGTAACATTTAAATGCATTATATAATCAACAAATCATGCAACAAGGATGACCAATACCAGTACTCTTTATGGTCCACTTTGTACAACTCATAGAATAAAAGTATTTTATCGGGAATATCTGTCCTTAAGCAGATCTTATGCATTGGGGTACTCAAGTTTCCTTCCACAGTCTAAATATTTATTTTTGCATGGCTTGTTGGACTTGGCTGTTCCAAATTGCCCCTAGGTGTGAGTGTGAGAGTGTGTGCAACGGTCTGCTGAGCTGTTCAGGATGTACCCGCCTTCGCCCAGTGTTGGCTGAGATAGGCTCCCACCTCCCCGCGACCCGAGAAAAATTAAGCGGTTCTACGAATTAGCGGGTGATTAAATTACCTTTTGATGGGAAACGCGTTTCGCGTCTACGTTGTACCTCGCCGGTACCCGTAGCGTCACTTCCGGAAAAGAACAGCGAGAGGGAAAGATGGCGGCGGAAAACGAAGCCGTGACGGATTTGAATTCGCCTTCAAAAGATGAGGTATGAGACCTAGTTTTTGTGATAATTGTAAATTGTTAAAGAGTTTTTACAACACAAATTTTAACAGTGTGTATCAGTGTTGTTTTGCTGTTATTTGTTATTGTTGGCTAGCGGTGTTGTTATGGCTCTTGCATGGTTAGCATCAGGCTAACACGCACATTGCTTTGGATAATGGCGCCATAGAAACCACTTATTATGTAAAGTCTCCAATGCTTACGTTTGTTTAGTTGGTTTTAGAATACGTCTAGTTAATTTGGTGTATTTTCTGATACAGAATTATTATTTCGGATTTGGATTCTTCACTGTTGTTCAGAAGAGAGCAGTGATTGTTATAACCCTGGTTTTCCCACCAGGCCGCTGTTATGAACTTTCTGGGGGAAATTAAAGCTGAAGCACCTGAAATAGTCGTTAGGTAACATAAGGTAATTATAGGGATATTGTTTTAATTCACGAGATCATTGGCAAGATTTCCAGATTACAAGATTAGGGAACAGTCACGAATTACTTAGAATAGAATGGAGTTCACCAGAATTAATGACAATAGTAATGATTATAATAATAGTAATAATTTATTTCTAGTGGAATGAACTTGTGTTTGTTCAGTGAACCACAATTTAACATTGTACGCATTTACAAAAAAGTTAACATTATCACCTTTACAGGCAGCGGTATTGGTGGCTCTGTGATGAAAACTCTGGGTTACTGGTCAGAAGGTTGTAGGTTCAAGCCCCAGTACCATCAAGCTGCCACAGAATAATGTTTATTTATATATACACTAATCAAAAGCACTTATAATACATCAGATCTCAATGGGAAATAAAATCTTATCCTTCCTGATATCTACTGTGTTATGTGTTAGGAACTAAAGGATGCCACATCAGTTGATGAAAATAATAGTTATGTAATAATTTGTAAAAGAAACGTTTAAATTCTTTATCAAATTTGTTCTTAGTGTTACACTGTTAGTCATTACAGCTTAGTTGCTAAAAATAAAAATACCTCACGTGACTGAATGTTGTATGCACAAAATAAGACTTTGTGGGTAAAATAAATGAAATGTAATGACAGTTCATTCATTCATTAATTTTCCGAACCGCTTATCCCTAATTAGGGTTGTGGGGAGGCTGGCGCCCATCTCAGCCGACTCTCGGCGAGGGCGGGGTACACCTTGGACAGCTCACCAGACTATGACAGGGCCATCAGTCACACAACCATTTGCACTCACACTCACACCTAGGGGTGATTTGGAACGGCCAATTAGCCTACTGTGCATGTTTTTGGACTGTGGGAGGAAACCGGAGTACCCGGAGGAAACCCATGCAGGCACAGGGTGAACATGCAAACTCCACACAGTAATGCCAGAGCTGGGAATCGAACCCAGGACCTTCTTGCTGTGAGGCGGACGTGCTAACCACTACGCCATCGTGCCGCCCTTGTAAAGACATTTATAGAATGAAAAAAAAAACTTGTCGATGATCTGTATAGTTTTTCAACTGAGTTAATGCAGTGATGTGACATTTTCGCGGATTGTGAGTTGAAAACGTCACGAGAATGATTAAACAGATGTGATGTTGCATACTGGGACATGCAGTCTTCATGCTTGTGCAGCCATATTGCTAGACCCAAAACATTCCCTGCTGGGGGCCTAAAAGCCTGATTCCAATCGAAACATCCACCGTTTACTTTTAATCTTCTTTGGGTTATTTTTTTATTGTATTATAGACTATTATTACTTTTTAATTATGCATTTGTTTACAGTGTTAAACTGTACAAACACTATATTTGATTTTTTTCTTTGGTAATGTAGGCTTAAATTACATTACGTGTGTTGTGGTTAAGAATGGCAGTTGTAAAAATAAAACGTTATTGATGTATTTATTGTTGCTGAAAATTGATTGCGGTATTTATATTGGGCTGCAGATTGTTTGTAGTGGGCTCTTTGCCCCAATAAAGGGGGTTTGGCGACTCCAATATTCAGATGCTAAAAAAAATCCTCCCCGGACATGAGCTGCCAAGACAAATATATTTTACCGAAGTATCCCCCCCATGCCTCAAGCTTTTGTAATAGCTAAATAATTTAATTAACAAAAGCACTTTGAAGTAAGTAGGTAGGTAAAGTCTGTTGGGATTTTAACACCAGAGCCTAGTGGCTCATCACAGCCGGAGTTTTTCCCTGGTTCTGTACCATGAGGTGAGTAGGAGTTAAACTCCTCATGACTGGTTACCTTCCCAGGATTTTCACTGGTACCCATTTATACTGCTTGGTGGACAGAGGCACACTTGTTAAGACCTTGCCCATGGGGTCTTAGCACGGTGGGGGACTAACATGAATTTGAATCCACAACCTCTTGATCATACGCTGAGTACCCTAACCACTAAACCACCGGCCCCACTAAAGTCAATTATAAAAGAACTCCATGTTTTGTCATTCCTTACTTAATAAGTATATTTGTTGAAACTCTTTCCATTCAATTCAGTTTTATTTGTCACATACAAAACCATACACAGTACAATATGTAGTGAAATGCTTGTTACGACTGTCCTAAAAATTGATGAATAAAAACAGTCAATATCATGATGACAAGCAAGAACTATAACTGTTTAAGGGACTTTATTGTTAGTCAATAAAAATATTAAAATAAAATAATAATAAAGCATATATAAAATAAAGTATAGCACACAAGTGTGTATATATAAAAATGATAAATACTGATAAAATAAGAATATATGCAATAAGATGAAATATAAATGCAAATATAAAAACAGTGGCAATTTTACAGTAACAATGTATGTAAAGTCTCAAGTGTCTGTGTGCAACCATAAGCTGAGGTGGAATGTAATGTTTATATGTAGGGTAGAGTTTACAAAGTCCAGGCACCAGTTTTCTGGTTCGGGGCCCGAACAGCCTGCGGGAAGAAGCTCCTCCTTATTCGCTCCGTGTTTGCTTTCAAGGAACGGAAACAATTCCCTGACTGCAACAGAGAGAAGGGTCATGTGTTGGGATGGCTGAGGTCCTTGATTATCTTCCTGCCCTTGGTCCAGCACCGCTTGTTGTATATAGTGTCCAGGTTTAGAAGCTCGATACAGATGGTAGGCTCAGCTGATCGCACCACCCTCTGGAGAGCTCGCCTATTCTGTTTGGTGCTGTTTCCAAACCAGGCTGTGATACTTCCCGTCAGGATGCTCTCAATGGTGCAGGTTTTGAAGTTTTTAGCACCCTTGAGGGCAGTTTAAAGTCCTTCAGGTGTCTGAGATGAAAGAGACGCTGTCGGGCCTTCTTCACCAGGGTGTTAACATGACAGGACCATGTCAGGTCCTGCGTGATGTAAACACCTAGGTACCTGAAACTTTCTCCGGGCATTTAAGATTTTTTTTTCACCATTAGGACGTTTAATTTCGTTTTCTTTCTTTCTTTTTATTTAATTTAGTTTTCATTTCATTGGTCCTGAAGGAGAAAGTGCAGGAAGTAATTACTGAGCAACACTCAGAGAACAATTTCAGTTTGAAACCATTTAATAATCCACTTTGCTTCTTCTTTATTGATAAATAAAATTAATTTGAACAATGTTTGTGCAAAAATAATTGGAATCGTAAATCATGTTAAAGTGCGATTTTTTTATTTTTTTTTTAGACAATATCACCTAGTCTGACTTCACAGACTCCAACCTTCCTCTGGGATACCATCACACCACTTCATTACTCTTCATCACTCTTCTTCCTCTAACTGAAATCACTAAGAGGGTTTAAGGGGGGCAGAGTTTGAAAAATGGCAACACTGATCTTAAATGGAAACATTCAGAATTGACTGTGTTTTTTTTTTTTGTTTTGTTTTTTTGTTTGTTTGTTTGGTTCATATTCATGTTCGCTTTTACTTCAGTGCTCCAGTTCAGGAGGAACACGTGATCCCGAGAGGATAAGGACGAATTCCAGCTCCTCCGGGGACAGCGATGGAGACGAGCGTGTGAAGAGCAGGGGTAAGATAGGCTTAGGTTCTTTATAACCTGAACAGAAAATCAAATGAGTGCAGTGCGTGTGCGTGCTTTACTCATCCACATGATCGTTCCCATCTCTCACTGTTTGTGAAGAGTGTTTGAGGCTGTCATCTCTCTGAACACACAAAGTGAAAACGCCATCACCAGATATTTAAAGGGATTTTTATTTAAAAACTCAGCTGGACAGGAATGACGCTTGTAATTTTATCATAGTGAGGCAAAATACACACAAACGGAAAAGGGTACTGTAGGGGACTGAAGAGACAATAACTGTATGAACACAACAGTGCATGCAGTGGGATGCAGTATATCAGGATGGGATTAATACTAAAATAAAATTAGAACAATTAATATAAGTATGTTTGTTGCTGTCTTCTGTGGGAAATATGCCTTTGGGATCACAGTTTGGTTTATGGTCGCTCAATCTTCAGAAGTTGGTACATCCGGGGTTTGCATTCCGTCTCTGACAGACTAACTGACTGGGGTCAGCTTCTCTTCGGAAAAAGCAGCATCAAATAGACATTTTAAATCAGGATCATTGCTATGTTCATGAATTAGCTTTGTTCTTGATAGAGACATATTTCTCTTGGACAGCATATTGCACATATTTGAAGCATAACCAGGATCCTCACTGGGATCAGCAAATAGCTGGGACAAATCTAGAATGTCTTCTTCAGAATCAACATTGTGTTTGTGCCAGTTTCTTGGATAGAGCTTGTGTCACTGGACCAAAAGGGAACTCTTGGATCCTCTTCATGAACAAAGTCATCAGCCATTTTCTTGGCTAGAGGTTGTCACTGGGCATGAAGGGGACTCTTTTGAATCTTCTTTAACAACGTCATCTTTTGACGATGGTATTGGTTTGTTGGCTTTGGGCTCGGCATCAACTTTGTGGCAACACCTGACACCCGCCAAATAATTTCCCAGTAATCGTGAGGCACCTTCAATTCCTAGGTACGGCCAACAGCAACAACAGGACCTGACACTAAGTAAGAATTTAATAATGTGTAGGGGAGCTATAACACAACCGCCTTCAAGACCATGTGACATTAAAGATTCACCGGTGGTCGAACTCAAATCTAAGGGTAGTACACCTTTTAGTAAAATAGTTTGAGATGCCCCAGAACCTCGTAATATCTTGATAAGAACATGATTGGTTGCACCTGCGAGTGACCCCCTGGTCTCGAACACATAAGGAATGTATTCCTTTCTTCCTTTCTAATCTCAGACTGTTTGACATAATCTGTAAGAACCATACTATTAATTTTGTTAGGCTTTTTAAAAGGGAAAATTGCAACAGGTTGTTTTCCCCTTTTTAAAGAATAACATTCGGTCATGATATTTATTTTTTTAAAAAAATATATATATTTTTTCTTTTTACAATATTTCCATGTAAAACCTGACCTGGTCTGGTCTTACTGTAGTTTCTTCTCCTGTACACTGGACTTATGATGGCAGCTGGAGGACTCATGTGTTTGACCAGGGTAAGGCCTTGGCCTGTCGTAGCTGTCATTTCTCTTCACAAATGACCTAAGGGTGTAGCGATCAGCTAGGACGGCAGCTTCTTGGGCTGTATCTAATTCATAATCTTTCAGATAGGCTCTGAGGTTGTCATGCACATATATCACTTATATCACTCTTCTATCAGTATAAGTTGCTTCAACTTCTTGCAGGTGTGGGCTTTACTCAGTCTGCACCATCTGCTCAACAGGAATTCTTTTTTGGTGATGAACTCTACATAAGTGTTGTTGTCTGGCTTATGATGGGTCCTGAATTTTTGGTTATTGGCCTCTGGTACCAGCTCATAAGCCTTAAGGATGGCAGCCTTGACCACTAGTCTTGACTGTCTTCCTCTGAAAGTGAAGCAAAAGCTTCTTGGTCTTTGCCTGTTAACATGCTTTGCAGTAGGATTGTCTGTTTTTTGGGGCCACTCAAGGTTTTTTGCATTTTTCTCGAAGTGGATGAAGAATTTGTCCACTGCATCTTTGCTAAAGGGGTGTGGCAGCTTCACCTGTTTACTGTAATAAAATTTTGCCTGCAACTCATTTGAAGGTTGGACTCCACCTCCTTTTTGGCCTTTTCTTTTTCTCTCTTCATCTCCAAGTCTATTCGGCGTCTTTTGTTTTCCACCTCCATTTGGCGAATTTCTAATTCTTGGAGTCTGAGTTCTCTGTCTCCACCCTTTATTGTTGCTGCAGTGTCTTGCAAATGATCAGAGTCTTGTGCCGAATTATCTTCTTCCTTCATGGTTTCATCTGAGGTGCTTTGGTTGTCACTCTGGTCGCGTGTCGATCCTCCTGGTAGCAGACCTTTTTCAGTTAAAGCCTCTTGTATTGTTTTCTTACAAAGCTAATAAGGGATCACTGCAGAGCTAGCATGTTCTGGCCATCACTGGACTGAAACGACTGCTGGAGAGATGAGCGGACAGTGCTCTAAACTATCTTATCTGCTAAAACCACACTGTTGAAAGTGTTCAGAAAAGGATCAGATCCCAGATGAGTTACATAACCTATTGTTAGTAAATTGTAATAATAAAAATAGATATATACTTTTTCCTGCAGGCTAACATTATTCTGTGTACCTTTTATTGTAATTATTGTTCATATTACTATTATTATAGCTTTAACACGGACATTAGTTTCACCCTGAACTATTGAGGGACCACCCCCGTAAGTTATATATCGCAACATAAGGCTCAAGCTGGAATGTTGGGGAATGACTGGTTGTAATTCAAGTCACTATATCAACAAAAATTGCAAAAAGCTTAAAATTTCCTGCGGGAAAGTGTGGTGAAAAAAAACTTGTGATATCTTCACAATTTCAGTCCCTCTCTGACATCATTTCCTAAATAGCACAAGTAACAGTCCACTTTCATTTCCTCTTTGTCATACATGTTAAAAAAACAGGGGTGAATCCTAGCAATGCACTTGACAATCACAACATAACATTTCTTTTATATCTCCCATCCCCGCACAATCCTGAACATGCTCTGAAGCTGTTTCCTCAATCGGTGTAATACAAATCAAAATATTATTAGTACATTATGTTCTGCCTCCTCAAGGCCTAAACATTTATAAATATAGCCTCTCAAATATCAGCTGTTCTCACACACACAGGATGTTCAGAGATTTTGTCCTAAAAGTGCAGGAAATTCTATAAATAAAGGTTTAAATTTGCTAAAAAGAAGGTTAAGTGCCTTGGGTTTGTCCTGTGTGTTGGGAGGGTTCTTCCCAGCAGAACCGTTTTGCTCTTTATTATTATTTCATATGACTCACTCTGTTGAGAGTAACTGACCTTTCACCCCCCACCCATCCGTTTTAGCTTGTGATGAGGGCAGGTGATAACCAGGCAAAGAAGTGATTGACAATTTGACAGTATTGAGTTCGAGAGTGGTCACACAATGTTGAGTTACAGACATGGCGGATGAAGATTGGTCGTAGTGTCCTTGTCCGCCAAGTCTCGTCAGCAATGTTGTCCTTGTTCGGAGAGGTCTGGGCACAGGTTCAGTGCAGGTTAGTTCCTCCTTCAGAGAGTGGTGGTCTTCGCACTTATATAGTTAATATAGGACTCTTTATGACATTATCCACTTGCAGCACAAGTAGTAGGCCTTGTCATAGTAGGCCTCAGTATGACATCATTGTTGCATTACAAATAGTACCATTTCAGTGTTATAGTAGGTACGTGCCTCGTAATAACACCTCCCCACGTAAAATAAACTTTTATGAAAGTTTTACAGTGTGATAGAGAGGAAATTATGAAACAAATATCCAACAAATTAAACATCATAAACATTATAATCACAATGTTGATGGATAAACATGAAATAAGGAGATTATAAAGTAAATATCAAAGTAAAAACATCGCAGGATAATTATGAAACTAAAAGACACAGTTACCTAGTTTCTGTAATATAGATATACATACATTTGTCAACCTCTATGCACTCCTATGGGTTTACTCGAAGATGACCGGTATATCGGAGTTGTATAGTTAGGTTTAGGGCCAGTGCTTACTCCTTAGTAGTTGGATACTTGGTGTTAACGTTAGAGTTCTGTAAGGCTGGGAACTTGTCGTCCATGTACGACGATGTGAGGTCTGCACTAACATCGTTGGCATTTATGCCAACAGCTTTGTCAATGCGGCAATGAAGTCAGCAATGTTCTTGCAAAAACTTCTGCAGAGATTTTCTATAATTTGGTAGACCTTCTGTATAGTGGGTACTACTTGCCCATGGCCTAGAATGTAGATGGGTCACACTGGCCTGACTGAACAACTTGAAGAAATCGATCAGAGCTTTCATGATTTTGGGGGTTTCAGTGCCTCCAAAGGAAACTTCTTGTTCCAATTTAAAAACTTCAGGGCGATGGCCCTCTGATTCACACTTTGGTGCATGGTTGCCCAGTCTTCGGAAGCTGGAACATCTGGGGCTCTCTACTTCCTCCTTAAGACCACGTAATGTTAGAGATTGAGTGGTGGCCGAACTTGAATCTAAGGGTAATACCCCTTTTAGTAAAATAGTTTGAGCCGCCCCAGTAATATTTTAATGGGTATAGGAGTATTTGTGTCAGAGAGTGACACGATGCCCTTGGACACAAAAGGAACATACTCCTTTCCAATGTCAGCCTGCTTGACATAATTTTTAAGAACCATACTATTATTTTTGTGAGGCTTTTTGGAGGAGACAATTCTACTGTTTTTATCTAATTGTCTGGCTTAGTCTTTGTAAAGCATAACTTTCGCTCATTACATGACCTTTTTTTCTTACGTTCTTCAAATTCTTACATTACTTGCATGTAGGACTTGAACTGGTTTGGTTTTGCTGTGGTTGATGTCGTCGTGGACCCATCTCTTGAATTCTTCAAGCAGCATAACTTGCCTCAAGTCCTCGCCGGTGTCAGCTTGACTCGATCTGCATTATCTGTCAAACAAAACTGCATGTACGTGTGGTTATCTTGTTTGCAATAATTCCTGAATTTCTGACAGTAATCCTCTGGTACTAACTTAGGCCTTTAGGATTGTGGCATTGAGCACTTCGTAGTTCTTCCTGTTTTCCAAGGAAAGTGAAATGAGCACTTGGATTTTGCCTGTCAACGCACTTCGCAATAGAGATGGCCATCAGTCCTTAGGCCAGTTGTGATCGCCGGCTGTGTTTTCGAAGTCTGCGAAGAACAGGTCTTCGTTAAAGGCTGGCACAAAGCTTGTGTGTTTGCCAACCTTAAATATTGGCTGGGAATCCTCTTTAGCGGGTTGAGCTTCGCCTCCATGTTGGTGCATCTCCATTTTCTTCATCTCCATGTCTATGTGGGTCTTTCATTTTTGGCTTCGATTTTGTGGCTTTTTGCCTCCGCTTCGATTTTGTGGCTTTCGTTCTCCGCCTCTATTCTGTGGGTTTCTGCCTCTGCTTTTATTTGGTGTCTTTCATTTTCTGCCTCCATTTGGCGGACATCTATGTCCTGGAGCCGAGCCTTTCTTTCTTCACCCTTAGCAGCCACTGGAAACTTCCTAGAGAGTCGTGAGTTATCAGAGTCTTGTGGCCTGAACGCCTGTGGAGCGTTCTGTCTTCCTCTGCAGTGTGCATCTTTTAATTAAACCCACATGCACTTCAGGAAGTTGGTACATATGTAAATATGATTATAAAACCTCATGCACGCTCTAGTGCTGTGTGATATGACCAAGATTTCATATGATTCAGAACGTTTTATATCATGATGATGATGCATGCGATATAGCACAAATTCAGTAAAACTCAAATAATAAACAAATATTTTTAAATAATAAAACACAATAACTACTGTAGGGAATATTGTTTAAAGGATAGATGTTATACCCATTTTCAGACCTTGAAATGGAAGCGGTTATGAGTTTTAACCTGGATGTTCACCCCAAGCACATACCGGACATTTCGAACATCCAGCCCTGTAATGTAATCTCTCACTCAGACTGTTTCTTTTGCAGCAGAGCGTCGTAGCCCTTCTCCAGAGAGAAGAAAAGATGACGCAGATAAACAAGTGGATCAAGCGGAAGAGTCAAGAGGGCTGTCCAAGTCCGGCAGTTCAGACAGCAACAGCAGCAGTAATGAGGACAGTGATGATGGTGTGATGAACCGGATGAAGAGCAGCGTGGCACACATCAGGGTCAGCGTAGCTTTTAAACAGCAGTGACGTTTGCATATTCTCTACACTTTTTGCTGTTCTGACGTTTCACGGGTTCTTGTTGCAGTATAAGGCTCAGGATGAGAGCAGCAGACCTAGACGCAGGAGTTCATCTGCAGACAGGTAGATGTTTAAACATATCAGATTGTTATGTTTCATTTTATTTGCTAGAGTCAAAGTTCTTCTGCCCTTGCTACCTCCACAGGAATGGCAGTGGAAGGTCGTATTCCCGCTCTCGCTCCAGATCTCCATCTCAACAGAGACGTACAGACAGGGCCCGCAGGTGAGGGCGAATAAAGTGTCTGAAAAGATTCTATTCTTTGATCTGCTCTACTTCCTGTGCATCTGATTGGGGAAATGAGGCAATGATGTGCATATGTTAAAGGGTGTGTGTATGAATGGTGGGGTATGTATGGTGTATCCAGGGAAATGGAACGTGTCTGAATGAGGCCATTCCTAGTTGGGTCCTAGTCCTAAATGAGTTGTGTCTGTGGTTAGGCCTTTTCTGTATGGCAGGACTGTTTAGCGAAATAGGTTTGGTCTATATGTGGGTGAATTTGGGGAATGGGATATGTCTGGATGAGGGGAATAGGTTATATCTCAATGAGGGCATATTTGGGGTGTGATGGACTGGAGCAAGTTCCAGAAACACCTAGAACAGTCATATTCAGAAAAAGGAATTTGATTCAACAGTTTGTTGTGGATGATCCAGGTGGATGACTCATCTTAATCACTAGAATGTCCTTATTTAAGGCAGATGAGACTGTAGCAGTTGGAGTCTGATTGTCCTGTATGTCCAAGATACCATGTAGATGTACACTGTCTTGTGTAGGAAGCTGGTGATCCCTTTGTAGCAATCCCTTGATTATTTGTGTAGAATGTCAGCAAGGATTAACTGTTGATTGGCTGCACCGTCTTCAGCATCCACTTCAGAACTTCCTGTGGAAGGTTCCCAATTACTAAGTTTTTAATAATTGAGAGTTGTTTCTGAGAGTAGGAGATGAGAGGCGAAGATTGGAGAGAGATTGCAGTGAGTAGAATCTTGGATCTTGCAGCAATGTTTCTACTAAGATGTTTGTGGTTGTCCAGGTTTTAGCATATCTCATATGAGGGCATGATTGGGGGGATGCGTTATGCCATTTATTTTATACCCATATAGTAACCAATGATTTCTCCTTCTGTTACTTGTATGTATTTTATATATCAAATGCTACATGAGCTTATTATGGTCATTAATACTTCTTTCTAGCACTGACCCCTCTCCCCACCGTTCCTTGTCAGGTCTCGGGACCGCGATAGAGAGCGTCGTTCTGATCGCCACTCCAGCCGTGAGCGTGATGGAGATCGAGAGAGGTTCAGATCCAGGAGGGGAAGATCTGCATCTCCATCACAGAGAGACAGACCCCCTGCTGATGAGCCTCCAGTTAAAAAAAGGAAGGATGAGCTGGACCCCATCTTGACTCGCACCGGAGGAGCGTATATCCCTCCAGCCAAGCTACGCATGATGCAGGCCCAAATCACTGACAAGAGCAGGTCAGGAATAATCGAGCGTTAATCACAAGATTATTGTAGACGCATCTGAGTGTAATCGGAATCTCAGACGGGGTTATTGTTCTCTAAACATGTTATGGGGGTCCAGCCTACTCGATAATGTCCTTAGTGTAATATAGCTTGTTGGCTGAAATTAGTTTGATACCCCTGAGCTAAAATGTTTTTGGCTAATACACTTCCATCTATTATTTTATGACACGTGTCATTCTCCTCTCTCGGACTGATGTTTCCTCCTCCAGGCAAAGAATATGTATTAAAATTTTAAATTTGTCAAGTCGTCCCTCCTAGATGACTGTCCAGACTATCCAGAGGTGTGGGAAATGGAGTTGTGATGTCCGCAGTGAAGATGATGTTATTCAGAGTTCATTGAAGGGGTTGATTGGAATTGGGACATGAATTGACTCTCCTGGGACCGGGTGTTTTTTATAGCTGAGGAGAAGTCTTCGTACTCTAGCCTGAGGTTTTGCTGGTGATAATTAGCCACAGATTATTTAAATCCCGTGAGCAGTGAAGGACAACGACAACATAAAAAAAAGAACTCATGCCTAATTCACACTGTAGGGATAATTTGAGATTAGGAACATTGTCTTCCTGTCACATGACTCACTTAATACAGTAGTTTAGAGTAATTAATGCAAAACTAATGAAGCAAGCAAAACATTTGCAAGATTAGCAAGTTAAAATAAAAGAATAAAGTAGTTGTTAAAATGTGGTGTAACAGAAAATGTTCGCATGATCATCTGGAAAGTTCCACTCAAATTATGTATCAGACAGCCATATAGCCAGGAGAGTCCAAGAAAGCAAAATTGTATGCTTTGGGCGGAGGGATGGCATACTTGATCTAGCCATTCATAAGCGCCTGAGGCTCTGGGCTAGTGATCAGAAGAGTTAAAACCCCAGGATCACCATGCTGCCATTGTTGGGCCCTTGAACAAGGACCTTAATTCTCAATTGTTCAGTCATAAAAATATATATAAATGCAGGTTTTCTGGATAAGGGCATCTGTAAAATGCCATAAATATAAAATTTGTTTAAAACCACAGCAGTGGCTGTTTTGTATAAACTACTAGACCACATAGTTTGCTTTGGTTTTCTACTTTTTATTCAAAATACTAATAAGGGATGATTCCATTTCTGATTCTCAGCATAAAGTATTCAATAACTGTTATCCCGCCTCACCCCCTTATCATTTTTCTCCTTCATGCAGTCTGGCGTACCAAAGAATGAGCTGGGAAGCACTAAAAAAGTCCATCAACGGTCTCATCAACAAAGTAAACGTGTCCAACATTGCCAACATCATTCAAGAGCTGCTGCAAGAGAACATTGTCCGCGGCAGGTAACTACTCTATGCTGCTTTATTAAAATTCTCCAGTAACAAAAGTAGATTGTTTAGAGTTGTCAGTAGTTGGAACAGAATAAGTCTGTGTAAAAGAAAATCTAACCCACGGTACAAACCTTCCAGCTCCAGTGCACAACTTAAAGAAATGTCTGATTTGAGTACATTAGTGGCACTCTTTATAGTTTTGGCCGAACTTGGACCTTAAAACCTATCAATAATTTTAATGCTTTGTATAAATATATTTGAATTATTTATATATTGTATAACAGTCGATTTATTGAATTTTCTCCTTATGTAGGGGCTAGGTTAACCATAGGTATAAAGACAATGATATGAAATAGATCCATTTCGGCACGTTAGTTGGCACTCGTGTTGCGAGGTGGGAGCAAGTCTCAACTGTTTGTGATATAACTTTCATGAAACAATAAAGAACAGCTGCTTTAATTAATGAGTGTATAAATATAAAGATATATATAAATATGATAACGATTATTGATTCAGTAAAAATGTGACCTAAATGTATGTATTTACCAGTAAGTCATTAGAATTGGTTATTCTGGCAATGGTTCAATGGTGGATTGATACTGGTTGGTATTTTAATAGCGCAGGCATCCTTAATCTCAAGCTTCATTAAAATAAATGTCATTTTTGCTGATATAACTATATGATGAGAAAGTCCTTAACAACTCTTGTATGTTTGTGTGTGTCTAAACATTTTAATACCAAATTTTGTCTATAAATAATTGCTTTATTTTCACATCTCAATCAATACTGAAACAGTTTCTTGGTGGTGGTGAACGTTCATATAGCATGCGTTGTGTGTGTATGTATATGTGTGTGTATATACAAGTGTGTGTGTGTATATATATGTATGTATGTATATATATATATATATATATATATATAATATGTGTATATA
>JBCNYG010000012.1:18399314-18414571 GCA_039654305.1 Porochilus rendahli | reverse complement strand
TAGAGTGAGGGAGTGACAGCATCCCAACGCCACAGTTTACCAGAACTCTCTATGCCTGAGAACCCCCAGATCTGCTCTGTTGTGAGGCAGATGTGCTAACCCCTACACCCTCCTACTGTATTAACTTTTCTAAATTATATTTTTGTCTTATATAATGCTCACACAAGCCTACAGTTTTGTATTTGTGGTTGAAATACAAGGAGAATTTGTTAGTGGGTTGTTAAGTTTTGGAATCGTAAATATCCTTCATTCATTTTTAAAACATTTCATATTACGACACTTCAGAATGATCCAGAATTTGAAATGTCTGTTACTTATTTCTCTCATGACAATACAGCTCGGGTTTCTTAAACATGGACTCTGTGGTTTTGTGTGAGTCGTACCACTGAGCCGATATCCTTTAATGCCTGTTAATCAGAGATTTATGAGCTGCATGGCTGATTAATTGTGTTCCGTGGGAGGCCGCTGATGTGTGATGGTGCCACAGAGGCTATCGGGTGTCCAGTGTGTAAATAAGCTGCTGGAAGGTTTGGCTGCAGCCTTACAGCTTTTGGCAAGGTGAACTGGGCCAAGTCGTGTTCATATGCTGCCTGATTAATATGACACCAATGAAAAACACTGCCGGATTTTATTGGACCCACTAAAGTCAGCTAGTGGGTGGTGGATTTGTGGCAAAATGAGTCTTGAAATAAACCCACTATTATAAGGCTCATCAACACACAACTGCCATGCAAGATTAAGTTAATGGTCTGTTGTAAAACTAGCTATTATCACATCATAATTTTCAGGCGATATGCTCTGTTTACAGCTAAATATTTAACAGATTCAAGATGAATTTCAGAAAATTTACAACAGAAGGTCCTATCTACTGGTGTGTTTAAATATTATGAAATGGGATCTAAAGTTGTATCAAATTAGCTCCAGTCAAACACACACAGTCATAACCTGTCTTCCAATATAATTTAACTAGACCATGTCAGATTTACTTCCTGCTTTAAAATACAACAAGGGAAGGGAAGAGAGTTTGTAGCTGGTAACAGAGTTATTTTTTTGAGATTTTGAGATTGAAGTAAATATAGAAAAAATGTAATGACTTTTACCGCTCAGGAACTGTATGTTCCTCCTCTTTCCAGAGAAAATTACTGTCTGGGTTGAAGACTTCTGAAACATCGGGTAAAGCTGATAGTCAAGTTTGGGGTGAAAAGGTCTAATTCTCAAAAAATATTAATTAGGCTCTTATAATCAAGTACCTGTGATGGCCTGGTGAGCCGTCCTGGTGAGCTGTGTACTATCCCCTGTAATAAGAATTATGTGGTTCAAAAAAAATAAATGAATGAATTATTAAGTACTATAATTTCATATTTTTTTAGTTTTTGGGTTTTTTTTTTTTTGCATTTTGTGTTGATAATGAACCTCATAGAATTTACTGCTTCTAACTAGCTAGTTAGCAGTATAGTAACATGTCTTGTGAAGAAAAGGACCCATTCAAATATTTTAACTTACATTATGCGCTAACTTCAAGTACATACAGCAAACATGACTATTGCATCAGCTCTCCTTCCTCTCTGCTCTCTCACCAAGGTAGCCTTCTGTCTTCCAAGCACCTAGCTCCACCTAGTGACACAGTTCACATATCCCACACTGTCTACACTGTATATTTTGTATGAATATTTGGAAAATATTTTAAATGAATAATAAAATTATTGAATCCGGCCATAGTATGATATGGAGAATTATTCAACTCAGCCTGTAGCCTCAGTGAGTAACACTGCCTCGATCAAAAAATTCTCCATCACACTGCACCTCATTCAGTAATTCCCTAATGCAACCAGCAGTATCCACCAAACCAGGTGTGAACAACGCTGTGAGTTATACTGTTATACTACATGGAAGAATAAAAAAGCAGACTATAACAAGGTTTACTACCTATTTTTATAAGTTATTCGATTATGTTGTATGTTATACAATTTTAGTTGATTTGAGCATTATTTTGGGTTTGTGGTTAAGATATTGTTCATTCCAAGTTAAAGAACCAATCAAATGGTGCCATTCATTTGCAGTACATGCTAAATATAAATAAAATAAAAACTGATATGAAATTTCTGTAAGATTTTATTTTTATTTTTTAGAAGGAATCTTGGTCTTTCATAGAATCTGGTAATCTGTGGGTTTTTTTTAATTTAATTTATTTATTTTTTATGGAGGATAAGAGTCTGACTCTGTCTGCTCCCTCATCATTTACTCATGGCTGCATAAAAGACCTTGTCGATTTCACAGCTGTTCTCTAACAGCAGGTCGCATATTGATTTTTAACTCACTCCTTAGTTTAATCTTTGCACATTTACAATTTTGCAAACAAGCTCGAAGTGGACTAAGACACGACTTGTCAGATTCCTGCAGGGTCAAATGTCAGAAAATTGTACACATTGCAGCTAGAGCAGCATGGAAAAGACAACGAGCAGTTTTAAAATATATACACATGCATTAAAAAATCAGCAGGCATAAAGCAAGACCTTTCTTTCATTCTGTCATCTTTAAGAAAAATATATGTTTTTTCCAGAAATGAGCAGAAGCAATTTCGAACTGATTGAAGGGCATTTTATTCAACAGCGGCTGGGACACACAGGAGTGTCAATGAGTGGGATGGATGGATGTGTCTGTGAATGTAAAAGTTTACCTATAAACATCCCGTGGCTTTCTGGGGATTTATTCATATATCTAAATATTAACGGGATTTGAGGTGAATTTTAATAATCAACAACAGAAGAAGGAATGGAGAGGTCCCGTCTACTGTTATGGTGAATATTTTGAATAAGGGAACTATAATTATTGCTAATTAACTCCATTTATTCAGTAGAGTATTCAGGGTCATGGATTCATGATTCTGATTGTTCAAAAGGTGTTAACAGCAAATTAAACATAGGTGATTGTTTCTATAGTAATAGCTTCCACATATAATCTGGGTGTGTCACTGAGTGAGGCAGGTAAGCATGTATTAATGTGGAACTGATGGACATGCCCTGTTACAGGCAGTTTTATGTTTAGTGGTGTCATTGAGTGTTATGTCAGAGTGACACATGGGTGTGGTTTGTAGTGGGATGAATGGGCATTTTTTAAGTGACAAAAATGGGGGTGTCATTTAGCAGAAGGGTGTGTCTTTGGGTGAGACTGATAGAGAGATAGGTGTGTCTTTGGAAGGGACCGATAAAGACAAGCCCTAGTGTGTCATTAGTTTCCTGTACAAATATTGTGTGATAATTCATAGTGTCCTGTATGTCTTTGCAGTTCAGCTGCTGTGTCTTGCTGCAGTATTTCAGTAAAGGGCATTTTCTGACATGCAGTAAAGTTTCCTCTTCTCCCATAAAAAGCTGCGCCGTGGTGGTACAGGTGAGCGGTTATTGGTCCCATTCTGTCTTTGGTGATTTATAGCCCTCTCGGCAGTAGGAGAAAGTGATCTATGGCTTTAGGCAGAGGTTCTGCGTGAGCATCACACCTGTAATGTTAATATGATCTTGTATTTTTAGAAAAGATCATTTTATTACCCGTGGCTCAATGTGGAAATATTGCAGTGGCAGTTCTTTTCACAGCTAAATATAAAGTGTGTGTGTTGTTACCGGTGTTGACGCATGGCAATGTGATGACACATTGACAGCTACATGTGAAAATATCACTTTTTTATATTTCTTTTTCTAGTTTATTTTTATATCTTTTATTTCTGAGCGTTCTTTACTTTGTTCCTCCAACTTGTTTGTTTCCCCTCTTCTGTGTTCTCTTACTGTTTGGAAATAAAATGAGCATCAAAGTGCAAATTTATCAACCTAGAGTTACTTCCTCTGTGATTTTCTAATTTATGAGAAGCCGTTAGCTTTAGGGCTAAACTAAAAAAGCAAGAGGTGTTTAAGGTGTATGTGTGTATTTCTTTACTATGAAGTTGATGTTTCTGTTCTCTCTTCTTTCTGCAAAGTCAAAGCAGTAATGAAATACACAGAACAACCATTAATTTCATCATTAATACACACACATGCACACATCACACTGTGGACCTCACATATGTTTGCCTGCTGGAGGAGAGTGAGGTGGCTGCTGGGGAATGGGGCAAAAATAAATTACCTCCATGTCTCGAACGTCTCTGGAGCATAAGACACGATAACCTGAGCTGGGAAAGTAGGATATGTGGAAGGTCAGCTAGTTCGAGTAATTAGCCCGAGGGAGAGAATGCTGTGAGAAAGGAGAGAGAGACAGAGAGAGAGAGACAGGTAATGAATCACTTCTCACGCACTCTTCTTGACAGTACTGGGACTCCTCTTTACAGGGAGAGGAAGAAAAAATCAACACAGTGGCCATGTAGAGCAATCTGCATAAAATATAAATCTGCAGTTAAAGCATGTACTTTCTAAATATTCTGTTTCTTTCTGCTCTTCCCTCACAGTCCCGAGTTCTTTGCGTTTACAGATGTCACCTTTTTCTGTCAGGACACCTGGTTAAGTGCATTAATATTTAACAACGTTTCTAATCAAGCATGTCACGTTTGCTCCCTTAACAAAAAGTCAGTAAGCATCAGTAAGCAAGTTTCACATACGAGACGTCGTGTTATCATTATGATTTACATTGTTGAGTTATGCTAGCTTAGCAGCTAGCATCTTTGTCTATGTTTCTCTCACTCATTTTCCAAAACACTTGATCCTATTAGGGATGTGGGTAAAAATCTTTGGGTTCTGAATGCTCGTGGAGACAGGATACATATGCTGCTGGCATCCATAAAAAAAAAACGAAACCCAAACTCAAACAAGGAAGAATAAAAGAAACTTGGCAAAAGATGCACAATGCAAAGAAAACAACAAGAACATGGAAAATGCTGAAAACTGGAAAAATAGAACACAACAACAACAACAACAAAGGCTGATTGCTGCTGAAAAGTGCAGCAATCCACATGTTAGTGATGTCAGGACAGAGCTTAAATCCACTTCTAGGTTGCACCCATGGATGCCGCCCACTTTAGAATGCATATCAGAAGTGGCGTTGTGACAAGTCCTTACAGACATGAATGATGACTGCTTATTCAGAAGCGGTAGCACAAACTGCTGCAACTGGTAATGCTGGGTATGATAGAAATGAGTGACAACACACAGTGCATTGCAGTCAGTCAGGTGGTGCTAATGTAAGGGCTGATCAGTGTATAGACTAATACTCTAGGTTGAATTGAAGTTAAAAGTAGAGAATAATCAAGTTTTTCAAATTTCAGGTTTGGTGTCACTGCAGTTGAAATTGCAATTGCTGATGTACCAATAAGCAGAAGATTGCGAGTTTAAACTGTGACCTGCTCCAGCATAATATGGATTAAATTGCAAGGTGATGTTTTGAGTAAGGACCAGCGTAAGAAAGTGGTCTACCTGGACGAAAATGCGATATCGCCAAAAATACATCCTTCAAAGAATAATCTTTGATATGACCAAGTTGAAATATCCATAAACACAATCTAGCCATGCTAAAATACTTGTTTAAGGAAGGGTTCCATGTCCAAGTTGTTGTAAATGGAAATATCCACTTATTTTGCTGATTTTTAAACTGCTTTTGTGATTGCTCAGGCTATTCCCCTATTACCCATATTTGGTGCCAGAATACTCTGCCTACAGTAGTGTGCAGTGAAAATTATACACCACCACTTTTGTCTTAAAAGGCTCCTAATAAAAAGAAGTAAAAAATTACTTCACTATAATTTTTTGGTGAAAATGTATCGAACAATGCTATTGTAGGCAATCAGAACCAAAATAATAATAATAAAAAAAAAAACACTGAAAATAGAAATTTTTCAGAAAAATTGAAAGGTGTTGCAAATGTTACTTTTTTGACTTTTGCATAGCATGAATGAACTTCGAACCATATAAAATGGTTTATCGAGTGAATAAATGGAAAAAATATATTGATGATTATACACTTAACAAAATTAAGATGAATGAAGTTTGTGCTTGGTTTGAATTGCCTCCTCACTTGGAAACACGTGTGGATACCACACGTATGCTGATGGATCTACAGCCAGTTTTCCCTCACTAAAAAGAAATCAGTTAATAGAGCATCTAAGTGCCATGGGACCAAGGAACAGCGGGTTTTATGGAGCATTATTTCCCCCCTGACGGCTGTACAGTATGTAGGCTGATAGATTGTTGAGCTGAGATAATGTTTTATCTGTACAGAGAGAATCCCCAGCCTCAGCGTAATTTAGTCCGCAAATAGCTTTGATCTGTTTCGGGAAAACCGTGCTGTAAAATGCACAGGAGGCTCGCGTTTGTGCTCGGCTTACTTTTCTCCGCTTCATTAATCTCAGGCCAAACTCCACGGGAACAGAGCAGCGACAGATGACTGGTCCCGGTAGCACACACATGCAAGCAGCATGATGCACACCACAGGAAACATGACAAATACAGCAAACAACCTGCTTACAGGCCAGCGGACTGGTTGCTATTTTTAAATATAGTAACCTCGAGTTAATTAAATCTGAGGATGGGTTTTATTTGTTAGCATTATGACAAGCTGTGCAAATATTACACTGAAAACACAATCAGTATAGAAATCTGTCTTTACTAGACATGTGGGATGTCCCAGTTGCAATATGAGGCTTTTCTCAGAGATCTAGTGCAGCATGGTCCTGGGTTCAAGTCCCTGGCTCGGGCATTTCTGTGTGGAGTATGCATGTTCTTCCTGTGCTTGTGTGGGTTTCCTCTGGGTACTCTGGTTTCCTCCCACAGGGCAAAGACATGCACATTAAGGCCTAGTGGCTGTTTCAAATTGTCAATAAGTGGAAGTGTGAGTGATTGTGTGTGTTGGCCCTGTGATAGGCTCCAGTCCCCTCCATGACCCTAATATGATTAAGCGATTTGGCAAATGAGTGAGTAATATGAGTACAAACTCTTATCATTTAGTCCTTCATAGACAACAAATATGCTGAGTGTAGTGGATAAATTTTTTGGGGGGGCTGTTTATACTTACTATGTAGCTCCAGTGGTGTTTAATTTGGATTAGCATTCAAAAAAAAATTCACGACACACACTATTTACATAGTATGGTATCATAAAAGCTCTTCTCAAAAGTTAGAGATTAAAAATGCAGTCACTTTTAATAAATGAGAATAAAAATACCCAATAAGTCCATTTAAACAGCCTACGTCACATATGATGTCCTGGTCAGTTGTTTATGTCTGTGCGGTTCTCTTGTGTTTACACACTGGTTAATCAGTCTTTAGTCTGTGTCTCTGCTTCACACTGTTTGTTCCATGGTTTGATTTTTGGTCAGCTGTTTTGACGATTGCTGTGCTATCTTTAACCCATACTGCCCTGGTTCTGGATATTTTTGGTGGGGGTTTTTTTTCTCTTCCTGCAATAATCTCTTCACTTGCATCAAATTTCTGACCTGGTGTTGCATGGTCTGTGCTACAAATGTATGTCCTACTCCATGTGAAAAGATTTAAAGTAAAGGTCTTGTTGCATTAGAATGATTCTAATCACAGAATTAAACACTTGGGAATATGCAGTTATTCAGAGAATAATCAGCTGCATGGTGGTGTGATGCACCCTGACAGAAAGTAGACTTACTGTTACCACCCTAAGGTTGATTATTTTTGTAAAACCACACAACCTGATGTTTTTGTTTGTTTGTTTTAACATTTTGCCAATAATTTCTCACTCATCTTCTAACCTGGGCCATGTTGAGACTAGCACCTATTTTTGCCAACACTGGGTGAAGGCAGGGTACACCCTGATCAGCTTGCCAGACCATCGCAGGGACAACACGTACCTATCCATACACACTCTCACTCACACCTGGGGTAATTTGGAACAGCCGATTAGCCTAATGTGCATGGCTTAGAGCTGTGGTAGAAAACCCACGCAAGCATTGGGAGAACATGCAAACTCCGCACAGAAACACCCTTGCTGAGCCCGGGACTTGAACCCAGGACTTCCTTGCTTAAAGGCTGAACTGCTAACCACTATGCCCCTCTATGATGATGCAACTCAAGGTATTGTCCCTCTATTATTTTGCGTAAATAAAACTGTTTAATTTAACTATACGGGGCAGTGGTGGCCTGGTGGTTAAGGTGCTGGATTACTGATCCCAAGGTCAGGGGTTCAAGCCCCACTATCAGTGGGTTGTCACTGTTAGTTTTTCGTCTTTAAGGCCTTTACTGGCAGCCACGCAGGTGAGTACATTGATGCATGTGATGGAACGTTGTCTTGCATAAAAATCTAAGTCTTTTTGAAAGATGCAGACTTTTTCCTGAACCACTGCTTGAGGAAAGTGTCTTCCTAAAATTGACAGTAGTTCTGAGAGTTGATTTTGAGTCCATTTTCAACCCGAAAAGGTCCAACTAGCTCATCTTTAATAAAACAGGGTGTCAATTTAACTCTTATAGAGTTGAATTTAACTCTGGTTCAGATAACATTTGATCACACTCGAAATTAGAGTAAAATTTACTCTATGGCCTTTTCAGAGTTAATTCTACTCAATTTAGTGTCAAAATTAACAATGAAATGTGTAAAAACACATTGTGTGTTTTTTTTCACACTGTTCAAAGTAAAATTACTACACTAAATTTACTTTAATTTTAGTTTTAAAATAACACTCTAATGTGTAAAAATATTTATTTCCCTGCAGTGTGATTTTCTTTACATATTCATAATATGAAACCTATCAAATGGAAATAAATACAAACATACAAGTTACAGTAACAGTACAGTATTTATTATTATGTATAACACTTCAATGTCATATAATTAACATAAACATTACAATATATGCTATGATGCTCACCAGATAAAGCAATATGGAACCACAAATAGCGCTGTGTCATTCACTCCATATGACATTTGTTTGTCAACAGGCCTGGGATAATGCAAGTTGTCAACATGAAAGACAACAAAATATTGCTTTGTCCTGGTCACTTCATATGCATGGAAATGTTTTTAAAATGCTACTGTACATAAAGGCAAAGTGAGCAGCAACAGTTTCTCGTGTATTATCAGAACTGACTCAATCTGGTAAAACAGAGGCATTTGTTTGTTTGTTTACCGTACACATTTGGCCACAAATAACCAAATGTCAATGTTAAACAAACCCATTTTGTTTAGCCCAGTTCACTTTCATAACCTGAAACCTACTGGGTACTTGCATTGCCGTGGCAATTACAGAACCTCCTTTTACCATCTCTAAAGACACCATTTTACCTGGACCAAGAAGATTGCCAAATGTATGCCACATAATTCTGGTGTTTTTGGCAAGTATTTTGGTTATATTTTTAAATGACTTAAGCTGTTTCTGGAAAAAATTGTGCTTACCTTCATAAAATTGGAACATACATGAATTTATCTTGAACAACTATCTGATTATATGTTCCAGTCTTTTTATTTCACCCTGTGTCAAATCTTGAGCCAGTTACACATTCAATTGGTTCTACAGTTTCCCACTTGTCTGATAAAAATTTTTAACGCTTGTAATCTGAATTAAGAACTCTGAAAGGATTCTCTAACTCCTCAAAACATGCTTCAACTTTCTTGCACATTTCAATTTCTCTTTCATTACTAAATACATGCTTAATAACAGTTTCTTTAGCATGCTGCTGGATATCTTGAACAATCTCTTCCATGGAATTCACTACAGAATCCACCATACTTTGGCCTACACCTGCTGCCTTTAGATCAAAAATGACAGCTGCACAACTATGTACAAGATCTGCTGAAGACAATTCCACCTCAGCCTCTAAATTTTCAGGTACTCCATCAACATCAGTAACATTACTTGTGTCAAGAACACTTTGACAAGGAGAAAAGTCACCTTCTGCAGAATCAAATTAACTGCTTACGTGGCATTTTTTCAGGTGCTTTCTAAAGCCAGAAAAGCTACCAAAAGAACATGAACATCCTACTTGACCACATTTAAGATAAAGAGACCTACCAGTACAGAGACCATGAATTACCTTAAGGTGCTTTACAAGGCTGTTTGGTGTACCATGGTCACTGTTGCAAACAAAGCAATTCATTATTTTTTTCTCTCAATGGATACTAATGCACCATTCTTGCTCGCAACTCTGCAACTCTAGGAGTTTCCTTTGTTTCCCCAACGTCAATGTTGTAAATGGTTGTTTGCAGAAAAGTGAAAAAGTTGGTCAGGGAAGTGCTGTATGATGTACCAAAGATGTAATGTGCCTTAAAGCGTTCATCCAGGGCTCCCACTGAACCTGTTGCCTTACATGGAAGTGCATGATTGTCACTCACTATGAAGAAGGAATGAATGCTGCTTCTTGTGGATCCCTGAGCAAGAAGGTAAGTTGACTGCTTCAGGTGTTGTTGTCTAGATGCTGCTGCACACTGATTCCAGCCTACAACAATACATTCAACAGCAGTATTTAGTGACATACCTCAAACAATAGAGATCACCTCTCTGTGAATAAAATGGAGGTGATAATAACTGTATTTTAAACAACTTTTTTTACATACCTTTAGGAATTTGACGAGGTAACTGACAGCTTGATATACAGACATCTTTCCTGGTCTCTTTCGTCCTCGTGCAGATGGTGGTAGCAGATGTAGAAGCAGCAAGATAGCAGACATGTCACTGTCCCAGCCTACAGACCAACAAACAGATTAACATTATGCCATAAATAGTTAAATTGCCATAATTGCCTACATAACCAACAATGACAATTAAACAGTCAAAGTCATACCATTCTCAACTTCAGCAGCTGACTCAGCATTGCACACCAACTCCATGTGGTGGGTACAAGTTCATGGCTTTTCTTTACAACCTTTGCTTTGAGACTGGTGGGCCACTTCTCCAAGAATTTGTAGGCAGTGACCTCACCAAACAGGAGTCTGAAATCTTGTTCTATCAATAATGCAAAAATACAGTACATATAAAGACTGTATCAGCGGTGAAGATTCTGGATCGACCATGGCCTGGCCCACCAACTTAAGAAAAAACACAATTTTATTGACTTGCTCCATCAATATCATATGCAACTATTATAAATAAACTTACTTTTTGGAGATTTGCTCACTGAGACACTTCTTTCATCTGCAGATTTTCTTTGAATAGTCTTCAACCACCATGCAAGATATCCTGAACCACTCTCTGGATCGTAGTAATGTTGATATGTAATGAAATACATGCAGACTAACAATACAATCGGCATTTCTGAGGGAAAGTAAGCGTTTTATGTTGCAAGGAACCTTTTACTTACATATCCATGTTGTGAATATGGGTCTTCCAGATATGGAAACAGAGCAACTATCCCCTGTGCATACATCACTCTTACATTTTTAGGGGGAGATGTCCTAATGTATAAATTCAATGATCACCGTCACTTAATTGGCATTCAACATCACAAACAAATAATTCAATAATAAAAATGTTTCTTTTTAGCCAACATTTATGATTCTTACCCATGTTTTTCTGTGATCTCAGCAGCAAGTATGTTTATCATCTGTCTTCTGGTGGCATCTGTAAGAGATTTGGTTTTTGCATACTCTTGCATGATGTGTTCACCACCGGGCTTTGTTGTTAGGATGTTTTCAATCAACTTAAATTTAAATAAAATATAAAGTCAAAAAATGTTAAACCATGAGTAATCCTGGAAAATAATTAATTCATTAATTTCTGAACCGCTTATTCCTAATAAGGGTCACAGGGAGGCTGGCGCCTATCTCAGCCGACTATGAGCGAAGGCAGACTACACCCTGGACAGCTCGACAGGCCATCGCAGGGCTGGAAAATAATTATTATATAAAAATCTTAACAACAATATCCACAACCCACTGCTTTTGCCTCATAGTTATCATGGCATGGCCTTTTAGGTTGACTTCCTTCGGCAGCAGCTGCTTCTTCGGGAGGCTTACACATCGTGAAGTTTAGAATAATAGTATCATCAGATGCTGAGGATGATGATGATAGAGACGCACCTGTGCATTAGGGAATATAAACAAACCAGAAGCATTAAACGGGAACCTCTAAGTTTAAAATGAACATTGATGTGAATGGTCATTGATTACCATGTTCCTCACTACTTAGCATGACTCGGAGGGTTCCAGGTGACTCCTTAACTATTTCTTCAAAAACCTCTCCATTAACTTCTGTGTCAGACAGGTCATACACCTTCATATCTAACTGTCTGCCCTTTGGTATGTTAAATTTTAAGCAAACTGAAGTAACAGGAAAGAAAAGGAAAAATATATTACAGACATTGTTACAAAATTTGAAAGGCATGCATTTCCTTTTTATGAGAATAAAACTAAAAACTAAATAGAGTATGCCTATGTCTTCACAAAAAGCTGATGTGTCAAAGATGCGGTTAATGGATTGTGCTCATTTATTGTAAGACACAACAGAAACTATTTTTGACTTGGGTAGTTCAGAGGTAATGTTTTCATGACAAAGAAGGAGTACTGACCAAGTAAAAACTGTCATATTGTATTACCCTAATGTTCTAATTAACCTCCTTTCATGAATGTATCAAATGTTAGGGCAGACATCCTAACATACTCCTGCTCCCCACCAAACAAAACACGTAGTAGCATATTCTGTTCAAATACTACGATATGAGGACAGATAAGTTCAGGTTAGCTGCTAGCAAAGATCCTTTATCAGCCAGTTGTGGTAACTCATAAGTTACTGCAAATGGGTCAAGTGTGGATAGCATCTTGTTGTTTCACACCTTTAGCCTACTTACCATGTATTGGTCCGCTCTTATTACAATTTTTGTAAACAATAAATCCATCATGCTACCAGTTAATTTATGCAAAATACACATTACTCACTAATAAATATTAATTTTGCATTTGGCTTAAAACAACTTACCTTTATGGACACAGAGGTAACAATACCCACTTCTTCACAAAGTACCTTTGCTTAGCATGGAAGCTGATTAGCGATTATTAGCATACTAATGAACAATAATTCGTTTTTTAAAACTAAGCCATAAAACATGTGGCAATAATATTTTCTAAGTAGCATTCAGAATTAATACTTAGTCAACATGCTAACATGTTAATGCACCTATATGATTATATAGGTGCATCTTAACTCAATGAAAAGATATCGGACTTCTTAACTGTTGGCAACTGTTAGCATGTAGCAACTCAACAATATCACTAAACTGATAGGAACATACCTCCAATATGACCTCAATCGACATAAGTGAAATTATAAACCCTGTTTTGTTGAAAATAATTATTAAACGATGTTCCCAGCGTTCCCAACATTCCTTACCTGACTATGGCACCACACCGGAGGAAACACTGTGCCTCAGAGCCTCCAAACCCGCATGCAGACTGGCGCTAATCATCACTCTGTGGAGTTGATTTTTTTCACAGCATCTGCAGAGCTTTACACTGATGTTTAACTCTACTGTTAGAGCTGGTTTACTCTCCAAATAATGTAAATACTCTATCAAGGTTTGAATAAGTTGACTCTGAACTATTGACACTCCATTTTTACTGTGTGCCCATACCATGTTCAAATTTCATTCAAATATGCAACTAACACAATTCAAAATTCTCCATAGAACTCATTATACAGGGCAAAGGATGTTTAGGATGGGTCTGTCACAATCAAATATTTGCTCACACTGTAATGATAACTTGATTGACAATTATTTCCATGCCTTGTGGTCCTGCACACCTGTTAGCAGGTTCTGGCTCCAGGTGTGTGAAGATATGTCAAAGTGGTTTAAATGTAATGTTCCAGCAAATCCCGCACTATGCCTACTAGGTGACATGAGAGATAGTAACATAGCAATTAACTCTGCACTTATGATCCTCACGGTCTTATGCGTTGCAAAGAAAACTATCCTTGTAAATTGAAAAACCAAAAAAAATCTGTGTACTCAGCAGTTTAGGAACCTCTTACTAGATAACATTAGTATTGAGACACTGTCTGCCTCCTCAAAAAACCAGTTAGCTGAATTTCATTCCCTCTGGTCAACTGTGATTAGCTCCATCACTTAGTGCAGGTGGAGGACTGTGACCTCATCCTTTAGCAAGTTGGACAATGGCCGGGAGTGACTAGGGGTTGCTGGTTCTTGGTGGTTTCCATTGGTGCTGGGCCGGGCTGCTCTGCGGTGGGGACGGCACTGGGACCTGCCCGGTTGGGGGCTGCGGGGGCCAGTGGTTGGGGTCGCCTCGTGGGGGGGGGTGTGTGTTGGAGCTAGTGGTGCCTGGATCGGTGGGTAACTGCCAGGGCCAGGTGGCCGGGCTATTCTGGGGCGGGCTGGGTGGGGGTTACGGGGTCTTGGGCTGGGGAGGTGGCCCCCGCTCATCGAAGTGATTGGGGTCCTTATATGCCTGGTGTATGGTTGCCGTCCTGGGCCCTGGGTCAGGCCCGGGGCAGGAGGATTGGGGAAGATTGTGGGGTGCGGGGAACGGGGGTGCTTAGTGCTGCTTGCAGCTCTCTATCTGGAGGGTAGGTTCCTTCGCTCCAGACTTATATCCCTGACTCCCTCACCTTCTCCGCTCCCTTACACTCATACATACATACAGGGACTTGGGAGGTGGGTATGTTACACGGGGTGGAGCGGAGGGGCCATCTTAATGGTCTTCTTGGCTGCACCATTAGGCTACTCACCTCTCATTTTTAACTACACTGTAGACACCAAACACAAGAAACACAAAAAAAAATGAACAACTTTTGGGGGGATGGCCGGGTAGTGCATGGCTAGCGGGGCTACTAGTGTGGCCTCACTCCCAGCATACTGAGGTCTCTGCCCCTCAATTTTAATTGCAATCAGCACACAGTCAAGAGCAGGGAGAGTGAGGGAAATGGGGACCTCTCACACCCTTGTTCCCCTGGGCGGCGCCGGGGGTGGGCAGGGGGGGTGGTTGTCCCCGGGGCTGGGTCCCGGGTTGGCTGCACTGATGGTGGGCTGCTGGCCCTGGGGGATGCCTGATCTGCCGCGACTGCGGGTGTGTGGTGGAGGGAGTGGGTGGGGGTGGTGGTGGGGACCGGATTTAGGGCTCGTTGTGCTCAGGTCTGCCAGGGCCGTCCCTCGCATGGGCATGGTGGAAGGGGGTATAAAAGTAGATGTGTGAGTCCCTCGCAGTTGCACGAAGTTGCCCATCGCTTGTTGGCGATCACCCATATATATATATGAGGAAAAAAAGAAGACTACAGTTTGCTCCCTACAGACCTGTTTCGTGGTTGCCCACTCATCAGGGGATCTATCTTTATATACTCTTTATATACTTCTCAGGAGATTTATAAATCCCCTGATGAGTGGG
>JBCNYG010000012.1:18373466-18385601 GCA_039654305.1 Porochilus rendahli | reverse complement strand
CGCGTGTAGCCGTATCTGCGGAGAAAAAGAAAGAAATAGCATTGTAAGTACGCACTCCTCTTGTGTGTGTGTGTGTGTGTGTGTGTGTGTGTGTGTGTGTGTGTGTGTGTGTGTGTGTGTGTGGCCATGCGAGGGTCTCTGTTGATCTTTGCAGGGAGTACCCTACCTTCGTCCACTGTTGGCTGAGTTTGGCACCAGCCTTCGCATGACCTTAATACAATAAGAAGTTCGGCAAATGAGAATGAGTGATTGAGAAAAACACTAGTGTGGGTACATTGAAAATACCCTTAGACACTAACCTAATCATCCTGGTTACAGTAGCCATGTTTTCAGAGACTATGCCGGTAGTTCATTTGTATACATGCATTTACAGCTAAAAGGAATTTAGAGTCCACCTCCTGGCATGTCTTTTAAGAGGTGTAAGGAGAACCTAAAAGAGGGCTCGTACAGACACAGGTACAGCATAGAAACTTTTCAAAGACATTAAGCCAAGCTCAGGATTCAGCCACACTCCCAACTGCTTTATGAAAAGACGATGATCCTGACCACTTCAAGGACAAAACTAGGTGACTGAACACACTAGTGTTCGCTCAGAGTACGCTCATCAGCGCATGTCCTGTCCTGTGTTCAAAAAACGGTGCTTAAAGATAATCCCTTCACTGAGGATGCAGATCATTTAGATTAAAGATAATCTACTTGCACAGAGGGACAAAGTATAGCACTATGTAGGTTATGAGCAGGACCATGGAAATGTCCTTCTGTGAGATGATTACTCAGTGATGGATTACAAGCTTTTGGATAATTACAGGGTTAAGACCAGGAGCTGATTGTAAAACAGCTGTACGTTATGTAAAATTAAAATTGGTATGATCTAAAGCCATTTAATACACATGTTTCTATGTACAGGAACCTTTCTGGTGAATGGTTTATTTCACTAAAGCTTAATAATAAACATAAAAACAATATTCTGATAGCTTCTATGAGGAGATTTAATGAGTACGATGGTGTAGTGGTTAGCACAACCACCTCACTGCAAGAAGGTCCTTAGTTTGAGTGACAGGCTTGAGAGGATGCTTCTATATGGAGTTTACATGTTGCTTGTGCTTGGCCAGGTTTCCTTTGGGTGCTTTATGTTCCTCCCACAGTCCAAAGCACATTCCGCTAATTGGCTGTTCAAAATTGCCCCAGGCTCAACGTGGAGTGGCATCGGCTGAGTTACAGCACATCCTGTGGTCTCTCTGGTGTAGAGAAAAGCTGAAAGTTCTATTTGAATGAATGAATTAGGAAATAATTTAACCAATATGGAATGAGTTTCCAGTGTCAACACTTTGGAATGTTTACTAAGTAACATTTATAAATGGTTAAAGAAATGGCATGGTGGTGTAGTTCATAGCATGTCTGCCTCATAGCCACAAGGTCCTGGGCTCGAGTCACTGGCCATGGCGAGAGTGTTTCTATGTAGTGTTTGCATGTTCTCCCGGTGCTTGCCCAGGTTTCCTCTGCATGATCCGTTTCTTCCAGAGTCCAAAGACATGCACATTAGGCTAACTGGCTTCTCGAGATTGCCCCTAGTTGTGAGTGTGTATGTGTGTGTGTGTGTGTGTGTGTGTGTGTGTGTGTGTGTGTGTGTGAATGGTGGTTTGTGTTTGCTCTGTGGTGGACAGTTGTGCTGTTCAGGGTGTACCCTGCCTTTGCCCAGAGTCGATTGCGATAGGCTCCAGCCTCCCCGTGAACCTAATAGAATTAAGCGGTTCATCAAGTGAATAAATGAATTAATGCTTGGAAAGTAATCAACTTCGAGGTGGTAACCGTAACACCATGTAACAACTGGCTGCATCAATGCCCCCCACCACCCCCACCTCTAGATTCTTTTATTCAATTCATTCCTCTGGGCTCATAAGTTTCCCAAATGTAAAATGTTCACATTGATTTTTGTACACTGAAACAATAGCCTTTTTTATGAGCACCAATCTAAAATGTCTCATATGCATCCCTGAAGTTGTTTACTGTTTTACTCTTGACATTGTATCAGCTTAATTTGGCCGATTAAAGGTCTGTGAAATCGCCTCTTCTCTCTCTCTCTCTCTCTCTCTCTTCAAGTTGTATCAGTGTAATGTGATTGATAAGTGTCCTTTGTGTCTTTGTCTTCAGAGCCTTTTTAATAATTCATCTTTTTTCCTCTGTATGCTTGTTCTCCATGCAAGGAGATCAGGGTAATTAAAGCATCCCTCTTCAAGGTCATGGTAACCTTAATGATACCCGTGCCCCCCCTATTCCCTGGTCTCTCTCTCTCTCTCTCTCTCTCTGTCCTGACACATGCACAAATTTCTACTCCTTTACCTTTGCGCTGTCTCTCTTTGATTACGTTATCTCCAGCCCATGCTGAGGAACGTTCTGTTTCCTCTGCTGTGTGTTATTGGTATGAGACCTGGCCCATTTCCACCCCTGTTACCATGAAGAAGCAGCACTGACACACACACGCGCACACACACGCACACACGCACACACACACACACACACATACACACAAACTACGTTAACAGAGTGTGCATGACTGCATGCTTGAGTATTTGCATGTGTGTGAAACATTCACTATTACCTTTTATAACATGTCTCCTGCACATGATAGGTGCAATAAAGGTGAAATCAGTCATTTTACAAATTGTGTGAGCTTTGGCTGAGCTTTAAAGTCTCATTGGAAGTCTGTGTGATCTATATGGGTGAGATTTGTATAGTGAGGTAATGCCAATTTAAACACTCTCATTGTGTGAGAGTGTAATGCAGTTCATCTTTCCACTTTAGGAACTATTGTTACAAAAGAAAATGTATTCTGCAAGCATGCAGAAGCAGTCAAAATTATATAAAGTAGTTATTTTCCTAGCATTTTAAACGATTTCATCCCACTATCTCACTCTCCCCCATCACAACTAACTGGTGGGAATTCAAGAACCTGGGGGAAATTGGGGTAAAAATAACGGGAGATTGAAGCCTGCCATGTATTTTTTCAGAAACATATGAAGCCAGCTACCACCACTGTGTCAGCTGAACACCTAGAAGGCAACCCTTTTTACCCGAATGTGTTAATGTCACTGACTGATAGGACAGAGTAGCATCATCCTTTTTTGAAAGAGACTATGAACAAATTCATCGCTGAACACTAAGAGAAACGTGCTATCTACCCTCTTCTGCATACATAATCTCATCATTTGCTGTGATTGGTCAGTGTCATTCTGATTGACAGGAAAGGTTAACATTACCCTTCTCATTTCTAGAGTATGGCCATTTTCTTACAGTTTAAATGAGAATTTAAACTTCAGCATCATAGTGATGGGTGGAACACTTTTAGCCTTTTAGTGTGTGTGTGTGTGTGTGTGTGTGTGTGTGTGTGTGTGTGTGTGTGTGTGTGTGTTCACTAATACACAAGCAATGTTGATTGAGGAGCTTAAAACTGTTCATCAGTAATTAAATGGGTAAAGCATTAATAAAACTAGAATCACTTGGAGAGTGCAAACCTCCACCAAGCAAAAACCCAAACAAAACACACAGCACCTTGCTTAGCTTGCTGTAATATCACACATCCAAAACAAATTATGAATTAAGAACCATTCTTTGGAGCAGTACATTTTATCTCTTATTTTGCGAAAAGCTTTTGCAAACAGCTGAAGTGACATAAACAGCGATGCAACCTGATCAGCGGTTCAGACTGTGGGATCATGTTGAAACAAGACATCCCCTGAGAAGCCCAGAATCCATCTGGGGTATGGAGCCGGTATGGCTTTTCTTTCATTTTGTTTTTGAATTGTGTTTGTTCCGTCAGTGTTTTTCTTGGTCTTTGAACACCAACTGTTTGTCCGCTCAGTTGGCTCTGCAAGGCATCTGTGAAGTAATAATGTGATAAACCTTCCAGAAATTTCTGTTTACATACAGTATGCTGTCTGTCTGTGAGTATTAAATGAGTGAAGAAATGTACTTTTCAATGCTTAGGTGTATTATTCAGGCTTTTTTTGGGTGCTAGTAACACATCACCCACATCTGCTAACATTTTAATTTCAAGCTCTGTGTTGACCTACAAATAAGAAAATTTATTCAAGATTAGCTCTTTAGCTTTGTTCTACATTTTCAAGATTAGCTTGTGAGCTAATACTTTTAATAGAATACAAAGTTTATAATCTGTTACTTCTTCTTCTTGTTATTATTGTTGTTCTTCCTCTTCTTCTTCTTCTTATTCTTCTTCTTCTTATTATTATTACTATTATTACTATTATTATTATTACTTACTCATTTGTTGAACTGCTTAATCCCATTTGCATCGCGGGGAAACTGGAGCCTATCTCAGCTAACACCGGGCGAAGGCAGGAAAAACCCTGGACAGCTTACTAGACCATTGCAGGGCCAACACGCACACAACCGTTCACACTCACATCTACACCTAGGGGCAATCTGGAACCAGCCTAATATGCATGTCTTTGGACTGTGGGAGGAATCGGAGTACCCAAGGAAGCTCATGCAAGCACTGGGAAAACATGAAGACTCCACACAGAAATGCCTGAGAGCTCGGGATTCCAACACAGGACTTTCTTGCTGCAAGACTGACATGCTAAAATCTAATTACTTCATTTATTTTTTAGTAAGCTGGACTGTCTTGCTTGTTTGGAAGATTTTATTTGCTGTTTCATTCCTTGAAACAGATTTTCAAATGTTAGCAGCTGTAAGTGCTTAGCAGGTTAGGCCCTGCCATTTCCTTGGGCCAACAGGACCAGCAGACATTCAGGCTCCTTTAAATCCACGTTGGCTCTATTGAGCGTTATAGCAAGGGCTTACAAAGCCAGCCAAAATTGATGGTCCAATTGCTATTTGCTACCTGCTACAGAAATAAGTAGTAGAAAATTCGTCAGTTTCAACTGCAAATGGGTATGTGAGCCATTTATCTAGCTAATGATTTTGGTAGCGAATCAGAGAAACAGGAGGTAACCTTCGGGAAAATTGGTGCATTTGAACAGCATTGAATTAATACATGATGAGTTTCTGCCAAGGTGTTTTGCCTAAGAACTTATAAGACTAATATTTATTTAGCATCATCCAGCAGTAGATGAGTTAAAAAATTTACAGTGATCCAAGTGTTCAACTGTTTATTCTTTGAAAACTAAACTTTGCATAATATCATGTAAGCTGTGAATATGAAGTGGCTTTACATGTCAGTATGATCGTTCTTTACATTCAGCTACAGCTGAGTGCTCTTCTGACGAATATTTCTTGCTATCGTTCTCCCAGTGTTAGCACTACAGCGGTAAAGGTGTTTATAATCCAAGCCAAGTAAATTGTGTAAGCTCTTAAGACTATCACAGAGTAACGCACACAACCATTCACACTTACACAAGGCCCTATTCATGCTGAAATATATTAGACGTGAAGTGGACTATTCACTAATTCATTCCATTCATTCAATTCAAACCAATCCATTGTAGTGGCAGAAATTTGGAACCGCCAGTTAGTCTAATGTACCCTTGAAAAGCAAGCAGGGGAGAACATGCAGACTCCATACCTATACATCTGAGCCCGGAAATTGAGCCCAGGACCTTTGTGCCTGTGTGAAGTGGTTGTGCTAATCACTATGCCATAGTGCTGCCCATGATGGTGAATATCACCATAAAATAATCCAGTTGGTCATTCTACATGTATAATTTATGTTAAGTAGAAAGTAAGGGATATGGGGTCATTTTTGTAAATTTGTTGACATTTAACTATAGGTTAGGCACAGCACATATTTATTTGGCTTATGAAGACATATTTAAATTTTTTTCAGTGTATGGTGAGTATTTATAGTATATTTTACAGTATAATTAAAATCCTGGCAAAAAGCGTACTAAAATGAGATTTGTATGAGGTGACAGGTGTATAGTAACAGCATCTCTAACCCTCTTGAGGAGTTTAAGGGTATACAATACTATGTAGAAACGTAAGCAAACCACACTCCTTCCGTCAAGGTTTTAGTATAACTATGTGTAAATACAAGTTAAAAAATATGATTAATTTTGTAATCTTAAAGCAAGACAATGATGATGCCACCTGCTTCAAATGACCACAACAAATTGTGTGTGCACTATTTTGATTCAAGCATTATCCACTCAGGATCATCATTCTAATCCCCTGATTGTAAACAAATCAGACAATGCTATTTCCATGCAGTTCATAAATGACCAATAAAAGCACAAAACTGGCCATTTTTATCCTGTGGAGTTTTCTAAGTTAAAACAAATAGTGTTTTAGGTTCAACAGCAAACAAGCCCAGAATTGTTCCTTGAGTAATTCAGTCCAACCTCCAATTTATGCATATACATTCCACTTAGGGCATTTGGCCAACACTCTTATCCAGAGCAACTTACATTTATCATTGTTATACAGCTCAGCAACTGAGGGTTAAGGGTCTTGATCAAGGTCCCAACAGTGGCAACTTAGTGGTACTGGGGCTTCAACCTTCCCCCTTCTGATCAGTAACCCAGAGCCTTAACCACTGTGCCACCACAGCCACCAAGGATCAGGGCCACTGCAGGGTTGATCACCATACAGCAGATAATTTGTAGCTTAATCCTATTCTAAACAGATTATTAAACAATAAATTTATTTGGATATAAAGTGTATTTAATAGAAGTATTCTATTGTTAGGAGGAGGATGATCTGATTTTTTTTTTGCCACTAATTAAATGAAATGCAAATGACTTTCCTCTCTTTAATTCTGCCATGACAAGCTTTGGGGACATCATCAGTATCAGGGTCACGTTTGATGCCTGTCCAAGATTTGTGAAATAAAGTTGTTTGACCCTGACCTGCTGTCCTACCTCTTGTTCCCTGGCAGAGACGGCACATGAAAGTGTGCTAATTGCAATTATTTATTCTTCTTCCTCTTTCCATTCCTTTTTCTTTCCTCCTTATACTTTTCACCCGTTTCTTTTGTCTGCTATTTAATAATGTCCTACTTATAAGTTCTCAGTGTCCCAGTGTCAGCATGCGCCGGGGAAAATGCTGAGCTACATAAATATATATAGAATATACGTGGTCTACAAGTACATCCTTCTCTTGGGAACTTTATATCATTGTACATTTCCCCGAATAGCTTGCGTACATCGATCTTTATGTTCTCCAGGCAGACTCCAGTCCTTTCCAGTGGAACTTGTATATAAGATTGCAGTTGGAAGGGAAGTCAAGCAAGGGCACAGAAACTCAGTGCAGGTTGGAGTAAATTCATTCTGAGGGTGACCACAAAGAATAGCACCATCTGAGAGATGTAAAGTAACTAAGGTTTGAGAAATAATATCTTACTTAAAACTGGGTCCTCTTTAAGACTTTTAGTCTCTACTTTTTACAGTTTGACATTCTGTGTTTTTGATTATCAGAACAGATAATAAGTACCTGAGATGTTCATATTCCTGGTGGAGAATTGAGGTCTGGGCTTCAGTATGATTAAACTCATATGGGATTTGTAATCTGTTTTAATGGGACCAGTTCCAGCAAGTTACTTTGGTACCACTGTGAAGTTCTATATGCATTTGATGGATTTAGACTTTATTAAGGTTCTGTTGGAAATTGACCTGAAATGTTAATCAATTAAAATATCTAGATGATGTAGTAATAGACACACATACGAGTTGCCTGTAAGATGATGTAACATATGTTCTTGAAACAAAAATAGCGGTTCTGCGGAATGTCATAACCCTTCAACCAGGACACCACAAGCGCATGAAGAACAAAAATGGAAGTTTTGCCAAAGTCAAAAGTCACATATGCAAATGATCTACCCCATGCACAGGTTTAAGTCATAGGGAGTGCCTTTGCAAAATTTCAGAGGGCTGGTGTGTGTCTGAGCAAAGCAATGGCCTGGACAAAGATATTGTTGTGTCGCCTGCTGCCCACCCTGCCACCAAGCCAACGACAATACCCATCTAACCATAACCCGCTCAGGGGTAAATACTAATCACAAATGCCAGTGAAAAACAAAGATTAAAAATTTAACATTTTAGCTATCAGTATACATCTTTATTAAATAATTTCAATACATTTGGATCTTCTTTTAAAACTTTTGTCTGCAGTTAATTTTTAAATATTTTTGTTCAAGTAATTCTTGATTTTTCCTTCTCAAAAATGTGCTGTCTTCAACTTGCATGAGCCCTCCAACACATCATTAGGCTAAAGATTTTAGACTCATATTCAATGCTTCATATTCACTATAAACTCTTAAAAGTACATTTATAATAGCCAAAAAAGTGAAATTGCATGGCTATGTTTAGTATGTAGAGAAAGTGTGGTGTATTCAGAGTCACATTATGCACCTGCTTCAGTTTATTTATTTCCGGTTTGCTATAAAGTTTAAACTCATTCATGGGTTGTTCACATCTCTGACAGATTTATCTTGATTAGAGGCATTCATGTATGGCACTTACCTAAAAAGAAATCCAGGATAGACAAAGAAAGAACTATCATTGTTTGTTTTTCATTGCTATCAACTGTAATACATAAAAACAGAAATAAAAAAATAATAATAATAAATACTCATTTAATAATATGTGAAAAAGAGGATTGCAAGCATTGAAATAAATAAGTAAATCTAGTGTAGTGTACTGGCGTGCACGGTTAGGTCACGGCTAGCACATCTGCCTTACAGCAAGAAGGTCCTGGGTTCGAGTCTTTGGCTTGCTGAGGGCGTTTCTGTGTGGACACATTTTACCCATGTTTGTGTGAGTTTTCCGGTACTCTGATTTCCTCCCACAGTCCAAGGACATGCACATTTATTTACTTTTAAGATAACGGTCAGAACAGTACCGGTATCGGTCATCTTTACAGCATAATTTGTGTGTATTTAAGACCTTTAAGTGTCACAGAAGCATTTTAACATAAATGACCATAAAAAGCACACAACTGGGTAATTTTATTCCATGGATAACTAGCAGGGCTGAACCTACGCTTAGCCATAGTTTTTTTCCTCAGAAGTGATATGAACTCGTAAGGCTTGGATGTCCGTTGCAAGTAAACAAGCAGATTTATTCAGCGATTGATTTTTTAGGTGACAAACATGTGGAGAGGGAGGAGTCTTGTGGGGTCAGTCAGAGGTCACATTCTATTGATTCTGAGAACGAGAATGCTGCCATAGATGTGTGTGACAGTGCTCCAAAATGGCCTATGCAGCCAATGGTTTGCCACCACTGCTTTCCTGCCATCAGTTTGTTTAGGAACACACAAAAAAAATGTTTTTCACTATTTCTGTGCTTGTTGTTTGTGCAGTTCAGCAACGCAGCCCAGCCAATCCAATCACATCACTACCAGACTGGATAGGCCAATCATAAAGGCAACATGTGTCTGAGCACATGAGCTGGCAACATGTGTCCTACGTGACACCTAGAAACACCTAATTCACCAGAGGTACCCTTTGTAGGTTGTACAGTCATAATGCATAAATGCGGTATAGGTGGTCTTGTGTTTTTTTTATTCACTATTTTAACTTGGAGACTTCAGTAAAATATTGCTGTTGCTCATGTAATGGGCAGAAAACTAAGCAGTATATTCTGTGGCCAGATTCTGTGACATTTCTTTTGTCTGTCATGATGTGATGAAAAACCTAAGGGGACTAAATCTTGGATCTTTTTTCTACCATCCTGTGATATCCCACCTGCAAAACAAACACTCATCTGCTACATTAAGTTTTTATTGTCTGATTCAGGTACCAGAAGATCTCATGTATCATTTACAGCATTTGGCAGACGTAATTATAATTGCAACAGTGGCAGGGTGGTGGTCGTGGGGCTTGAACGACTAATTTTCTGATCAGTAACCCAGAGTATCCACTGAGCCACCAGTAACAGCTACCTACATGCATGGGATGCTGCCTTAGAGATCTCTTATTTGTTTAGGAGTTTTTAAAAATCCAAGCCATTTTAAAGGCATATTTTATACCAAGTGGTACAAGGATCATTTTGACACAGTGTTTAGAAAAACAGGTTTTGATAGACATGACTAGATGTAAAATATAGATTTCGAAACATTGAATAGTAGAGAGAAACTGGGACAGTCAACACGTCTAATAAGGTTTATTAGGAGTTTAACCTTCTGCATGGGCTTCTGGGTGGGAACATTTTTCATATAATTTGATCTCAAGAGAGATGGCGACAGCAGCCACTTGCTGACAGACAGGCATAATAAAAGTCTTCTGTGTCCAAAGTGAAAATAAATTTGGAAAAGGAGGGCTGAGCATTATTTTACTTAGTCTTCACTTTTTCAAACTTGTCTGCATTTTTAATGATCCCCTGGTTGCAGTTGTATAATACTGTGATATCTAAACTAATTGATTTAATGATGGTATTGTTTTGTCACTGACACTGCTTAACATCAGGGAGATAAGTGTGCATCTTTTTTGGCTGGAATTTCATGGTTCCTTTTCTATTTAGTGCTTCTCTAAGGTACAGTAGTTTGGACAAACTTGAAGTATATGAAACCTTTTATGCTATAAGGGCAATTCCTAATTTTGTTGGCATGGTTCACTTGCTCTGCTACATCTCCGGCCATGTGGCTACTCGGCTTTTGGGAATTTCACCACTTCTCATGCACGTACCTGCTCATCAGTTCTCCATTAAGTATATATTTTTTTCTCCTCTGGCTTTCTGCTGGTTGTCCTGTCTGCTTGATTCTTATTTAAAGTGAATTGAAAGGCAAGCCTTTCAAACTATTTTGTTACACATAAACATATGTTTATTTTCATTATCAGGTTGTTTTCACTTACATTTTTAAAGTTGCAGCCTGCTTAAATCCTTTTGACAGTTTTTAATAACCATTTTGAAAAGACTGCTGTTTTACTCTTGCGAGTGTGCAAAATTTTTTGTTCAATGATATTGTGAATATAATTAAACTGCACAAATATATATAATACAAGCTTCCCTTCATGTACATCAGACAGAAATTTGCTAATTTACTTTAAAAGAATGGTGTTACTCGCCGTTTGCTCACATGCAAAATTGCTTCTGTATTTACCGCCTCATATACGTGTCCCATGTACTGTAATAACAGTTGGGCATTTTACTGTGCAAAGTCATATACGATGTATGCACGCTTTTATTAAGTTTGGGTTTAATTTCTCTTTAAGCTAGTCTTATCATTTGTTTCTTGTTATATTATGTTTACCTCATGTCTGTTCTGTTTCATTTTAATGACTCGCCATTACGTTGCCAGGCTCTAATTCCCTGTTTATGCTCCTGATGCTCAAGACTGAGCGCTCTGCTTGCCTCCTTTTGACTCTTTGTCTTTGACCTTTCTGCATGCTAGTTTTAGCCTGTTTAGAGACTGAACTTCAATTGTCACTAGCCTGTGCGGTGGTTTGGGTTATTGTTTTCTGATTTTGTTTACTTTTGTGCCCTTGTAATAATCATCATCCCTCTCTGGCTTTTGCACCTGTGTCACCACTTACATGAGTACCATGACCGGGTCATAACACCAATAACACAAAAATCATAATCATACTATCTTCCCCCTATTAGTACTATGCTTTATGAATGTGTAGATAAAATAAATACTTTGTTCCATTGTATGGTCCTATCCCTTTAACAGCATTCCAAGTGATTGCTTAGATGCAGCCTTTTGGCCATAGTGAATTATTCCACAGTCATAGCAAGCAGATTTTCATGACTAATCGTCATGCTTCCTGGTGAAACTAGAGAAACTTGTGTGAAACTACTTACTAATTGGAAATGGAATACCAAGTGATAAAAACAAATGAAGCAGTCTTTTGGATTTCTGATTTAACAGTGTCATAAGAAATATGGATGTATTTAGACACCTTTGATTGGCTAATGTTGTTCTGATTGACAGATGAGAGGAAGGATGTTTTTTTATGTAGGCAGCTCCATCAATAGCACAGCATGCTGCAGCAATAGAAACGTGTCGGAACAGAGTTTGCTTTAGCAGTTTGTGCTTCTGTAGGATCAGAGCAGATGTACTCCATGAGCCATGGGCACCCATGACACTCTTGCTAGTTCACTGGTTGTCCTTTCTTGGAGCATATATTGGCAGGTAGTTAGCACCACAAACCAGAAACACCCCGCAGTCGTTTAACCATCACAGTGTGGTCCTTGTAAGAGTTACTCATACCCTTACTTC
>JBCNYG010000012.1:18337436-18348724 GCA_039654305.1 Porochilus rendahli | reverse complement strand
AATGCTTGCCTAAGTGAGCTTTAAATTCTTGTGAAATCTCTGCTGTGTGTGTGTCTATGATTGTAAGTTTGTGTGTGCTTGTGTGTGAATGTATGTTGCTCTGTGTTCATGCCCCCGGGGAACTGGAAACACTCTGTCCCATGCTTGTTTGTGTGTGTGTGTGTGTGTGTGTGTGTGTGTGTGTGTGTGTGTGTTTGATTGTATTGGGTGAAGGCATCAGAGTGTGACAGGCAAAGGAGAAGATCCTCTGCACTGCTTTGTTAAAGGCTAGATTTGGAACAGAGGGCAGATGGGTAATTTATCTGTGAGTGTGTTTGTGTGTGTGTGTGTGTGGGTGTGTGTGTGTGTATGTGCGTATGTGCGCACACACGTGTGCATATTAGACTGTGCTGTGTTTTCTTCCTCTCCCTAGGGGGGATTAGAGGGGGCTTCAGCTGTTAGAGCATTTTAATCAGGACACAACCACGTGTTAGTCGACACTGATGTTAAATCAAGAGTAACGGGCAGCGGGCATGATGAAGCAGCTTGCTGTAAAACCACAGGGGATCTGATAATCTCTGGCTACTGTGTATTTAGTGATAACACCGCTTACAGCCAATCACTAAAGGGAGAGTGGCTGATTTAGGAGTAGAACAGTGTAATATTATAAGACGTGATATGTCTGAACCAAGAGCTAATATTTTACACCACTGACCAAATAATGCCATTATATAAGATATAGAACCACAGATGTGCAGAGCAGAGCTTCTGTGAACAACAAGCTACTGAAGTGCAGTAATATTATACTTAACATCAGTGCAGTTTGCAGAATGCAACAAAATGCAAAACATATGTTTCTAACATCTAACATGTGTTTACTGAACTTAAGCACTAGTGCACAATACTGTCACAGCCCAGTGATGAATTGTTGTATATGATTTTTATTGGTAAGAATGTCTTCCTTGGTGGAACTGTGAAGGAGTGGCCAACATGTCCACCTCACAGCACGAAGGTTCTGGGTTTGAGTCCCTTGCTGAGGCGCTTCTGTGTGGAGTTTCATGTGCTTGTGTGGGTTTCCTCTGGGTACTCCGTTTTCCTCGCATAGTCCAAAGACGTGCACGTTCGGCGAATCGGCTATTCCAAATTGACCCTAGGTGCCCGTGAGTGTGTTGGCGAGCCGTTTAGGGTGTATTTTGCCTTCACTAAGTGTTGACTAAGCTGGGTACCTGTCTCCCCGCAACCCTGGTAGGATTAAGCTGTTTGTTAAATGAGTGAGTGAAATTTAATTGTAATTATTTTTGTACAGGATGGTGTGCGTTCAACTTCCAGCTCCTGCTTGATGCTGAACATGCCTTTTGTTCTTGTTCTTATTTTCACCAAAGTCCCAAACTATCAGTCTTGTGATATTTATTAGTACATAAGGAAATCTGGAAAATGAAATAGAGAGCAAGCAAGGTGAACCCAACTCTTTCCTTTAAAGGTGTCCCTAATAGCTATACATCATAGTGTCTAAACCACACACACGCACACACACACACACACACACACACACACCTGTTTGAGATATTAAACAGTTAAGGTATGTGCTATATGATGCTTTACCCATAGCTATTAACTTGAGCAGGATTAAACTAAAATATGCATGTCGGACCCAAACCTGTATGTGAAGTTAAGAAAATTGCTTTCAGACATATTTTTGATATGCATCTTTCATGTCCTTCCATCTCCTTCTTCGTCCCTCTCTCCATGCCTTCACTACACTTGTTCTTTCTTCACCCTATCTTTCTCTTTTCACCTTTTTCCATTTACCTCCACCCTCCATCTCCCCCTCACTCAATCTTAAGCAGGCAAACCCCTTAACCCTCAACCAACTCTCCCACCATGCATTTTTTTAACAGCATTGGTCACTTTTATGCTCTGCTGGATGGTAGGGTGTTCATTTATTTATTATAACCCCCCACACCCACACCCCCTGCCGCCTCCCTTATCGGCTCTGATGCTGTATCAGGGCAGGCAAGGTGTTTGTTTGAGATAACCCTATAACAGCACCCTGGAGAGGAAGCTTTCCGTCCAGCTGAATGACCACGGGCTGTATTTCATTAATTCTCATACAGAGTTAAAAGACTCTATTTAGAGGCCTCTTTAAATGCCACATGAGTCATTTTTTACTAGCATTATTGGGTTCTTATAGAAAACTGCACTGAACAAGCAATGGAACAATCACGCGTGTGTGCGCGCTGATTAGGTTCAACAACACCACTGGATCAATAAGCGCTCACTGTAAAGCAGCTGTGTCTCTGTGCTGAGAGAGGACTGCTCTATTTTTTTCTCTCACCTTCAAGCATTCAGCAGCTCCGTCTCATTCCCAGTCCACCGGCACCACCTTCCTTTCTCTCATCAAGGGCTGTTTCTCTGGGTAACAATCTCAGCATGTCCTTCCACAGGTCAAAATCCTCACTGCAGGGAAGGGCTTGACTACTGTAAGGAAAGGTCTGCATACCAATGATTTTGAGTACCATGATTCTGTTGAATTCTTGGATCTGATACAGAGGATGCTAATTACTTTCTGGAACAGCAGATTTGCCAGTGTGACAGCCATAATTCAAATCACAGAATTATATTAATGCATGTTTTCTAAAAACCCCATCACACTTGGCCATGTTTCCTCTAGGTCCTCAGAAAGGTGGGTGGAAGAGATAAGAACTTGTACAGCATAGAAGGAATGCAGTAGAAACCAGTAAGGAAGTGAAATGGTATCCATGGATGAGGAGGATGCGGTCAAATCAGGTTAAAGTAAGAGATTAATAAGGGTGGAGAAAGATCTAGTAAGGATGTAATTAAAACCTAGTAGGGATTTCACCGATGTAGTATAAGCATGGCACGGACTTGTTTAACGTAAATGTGTTCACAAGCAAACTTAAGGAATAAATGAAAAAGCACATCATATGAAGCAGTATGTATAAGGATCAGATGGATGCAGTGAGAACTTGGTAAAGGCCTGGGGAGATCTGATTGGTCGTAATAAGGACTTTCATGTGATCATATGCGTTGTAAGAAATTAGTGGGAACATGTTAGACATGCGGCATGGTGGCATAGTGGTTGTCACGTTCGCCTAACAACAACAGGATCATGTGTGTGAGGTAATTAATACTTATGGACAGAGTCTCAGGGCTAGTGGTTAGCATGTCTACCTCAAAGCAACAAAGTCATCGGTTGGAGTCCCAGGATTAAGGGTTTCTGTGTAGAGTTTGCATGTTCTCTCTATGCATGCGTGGGTTTCCGGGTACTTCGTTTTCCTACCACAGTTCAAAGACATGCACAGTAGGCTAATTGCCTACTGGTAATGTGAAGGTGGGAATGGCTCTGTGTGTTGGCCCTATCTTGGTTTGCAAGCTGTTCATGGTGCACCTTGCCTTTGCCCAGTGTTAGCTGAGAGATACTCCAGGTTGACTGAGTATTGAGTAAATGTTTTCTAGGAATTGTAAATTTGAAACTACCCAGAAGCCACTGCGCATTCACTCATTCACCCTTACACTCTTTTGCTGAACAACTTGATCCTTTTAGGGTCATGGGGAGGCTGGAGCCTGTCACAGCCAACATTGGGTGAAGGTTGGGTACACCCTGAACAGCTCGCCAGACCATCGCAGGGCAAAACACACAACCATCCACACTCTCACTCACACCTGTGGGCAATTTTTGGACTGTGAAAGGAAACCAGAGTTCCCGGCAGAAACCCATGCAAGCACGGGGAGAACATGCAAACTCCTCACAGAAACACCTGAGCCTGGGAAGTAAAGCCAGGACCTTCTTTCGCTGAGGCAGACATGCTAACCACTATTCCTATGCATGCTGTTGCATGATTTAATTATTAAAAATGTACACAGAGGGTCAGGCAAAATATTAGTAATATTTTACAAATAAAACTGTTTGCTTTCATCATACTGGGTGTCATGTAGCCAATAAGTCCATCTGCACATGACCGCTGATGTTCCTCATTTACTTTAATTTGTTAGCTTATTAGCAAGCAGACAAAGTGTGGTATGCAGCATGAGAACATCTGAGTAAATCACTTGAAATGCATTTCAGTATTCCTTTTGAAGAACCCACTCCAAACAGTACACTTCAGATCTTGGATTCCTTATTTGAGTGTGCCTGTGAGTTCAGAGAGCCAGGAAGAAGTCCCATTTCCTGTGTCTGGGTTTGAAAGTGGGGTCATAATTAACTGTCTTTTAAGCCATAAAATGCCTTTTGGAGAATTCCATATCATTTTAGATTTAATGGGGTTGGTGCTGCCCAAAGCCCCTGGGGAGAACCCATTATAGTGGATGGGTTTGTGAACGACATTTTAGGTTTGATATGAGGAGAAGACCTTTTTTATTAGATGAGCATTACAGTATAGTCAAATGCTTTCTTCACATGTCCAAGCCTGCCATGAAAGCCAATAGAGGTTTTACGGGTTTCTTGCTCAGTGGTCCGGCAGCTCTAGCGCAGTGGTTCTGGTGCTTAAATCCTCAAGTCATCGGAACAGTAACCCACTTACCAACATAGACATAAAACAGATCAGTACAAGTTGTTCTCGTTGTTTTTAATCATTAAAGGCACTTGTAAAATCATTCCGTAAGCAGTTACCAGGTCTTTTCTTCTTAGAGCATTCTGTTAATCTGTGTTTGGCATATACATGACTGAGCATGCTGTTATAGCAACGTAATCAATGATGGTGTTGTGGTCCAGTGCAATACAGAGTTAAGGACATCAGCCCTGTGCAGACTATTCTCCTTACCTTAAAAGCACAGTAGCCAGGTTTCCACTGTAGCTTTGTGAAAAATTAGATCTATATTAAAAAAAAACTTGAGCCATAATTATAATGGCACGGTGGCAATGGGGTAGGCACGTCCATAGCGAGAAGGTCCTGAGTTCGAGTTCAGGCTCGGACGTTTTTGTGTGGCCTTTGCATGTTCTCCCTGTGCTAACATGGTTTTTCTTCATGTGCTTACCAACAGTGAGTTGCCAAAAATGTAAACATTTGCTTCATTAAAGAACTACATGGAACATTTAATCTGTTTATACTTTATTGTTAGAGCATATATTTAACAAGCTTGCTCCTGTTATCACTTCAAGTTAACAATACATAAATTCAATTAAAAGTGTAAATGGGGTTCTGACTCGTTACCACCCTGGAGACCTTCAACTATCATATTTCGGGGAGAAAAACTGCTTTATGTTTGGGAACTGCATTAAGTTTATCAGCTGGTTACAAACAGCAGGTAGCAATAAAAAGAAACATATCAAAAGAGGCTCTCGGGAGAAGCCCCAGTTTGAGATTCCTTCAGGTAGATCTGTAAGACCTTTAACAGATCTCTGCATGCAGCACAGCTGAGTGGCGCCTTTTCATGGATGTGCCCTTGAACAATTTCTGAGGTCGTTCCTCCTCGTCAGTAGCTGAGTGGTTCTGTTTATGGTTCCCATGACTCTGTTAGCTTCCTTTCACAGCTGCCAGGGCTACAGTCATGTTTCCACCATTGGCAATTGGAGAAGAGAGAAGTGTGTTTAAAAAAAAAAAGCTGACGTAGGAAAAAAACATATTTTCTCAAATTGAGTCCATATTGTTGAGGATGAGTCATCATCACGGAGATGGAGAGGCTTTTTGAGGGTTTTTACACTTTAATTGTTTCAGTAATTGTTGCATTACATCTATACACTCAATATACTGAATAGGACCATTATGTTCGCCCAGTTTTTTTTGGGAGCGATTTAGTCTTCATGGAGAGTGGTGAAGGATTAAAACTGGCAGTGTTTAAAGCACCATGAAAGAGGGTTTCATCAAACGCTCGAGCCTAGTATCACCTCCGTCCTGACGCTCGCTTTTGATTTTCAGCGTGACCAATTTTGACTCGTACTCGCCGGTGGCTTTTCACCCACCTTTTAGTTTAATTAAACTGGATCAGCTGTCTCCATTTAAATTGCTCCATTTTGTACGTCCTAGGGATAAAACATGAGCCGAAAACTGGAATGAATTTGTAGGGAGGTGGCTACATGAGAAACTGTCAGTTAACACAGCGTCACCATAGTGGATTACTGTTACCTTTCTTCATAATAAACGTCATTTGCATTTACCTTGTATACACCTTTACCACAGATAAGGTTACAGTTATGTGTTGTATTCGTAGACAAAATCATTGGCACATCTTTATTTATAAGGCAATATGAAATTTGCCTCCATCTCAGGATGTATTCTTGCTCTCCACACCCAAAGTCAGACTTGAAATGGGAAAGAGAAGTTTTAGATATGCTGCTCCAAAAGCTTGGAATTTGCTGCAGGATACACTATGTCTTGTGGAACCGGTCTCCTTACACGTTTTTAAAAGTAAACCGAGGGCATTAAATGAGGAGTCTTTAGGCTGTAAATGTTTTGATTAATATTATTTTGTACTTGGGATGTTGATGAATGTTGTAATTTTATTTGTCGTTTTAATTACTTGTAACTTGGTTTGCTGCTGTCTTGGCCAGGACGCTCTTGTAAAGGAGATTCTTAATCCCAGTGAGGTTTTTTTCTGGTTAAATAAATAAAATTAAAATGAAAAATGATTGTCTTAAGTGAATTTTTGCAGAGAGCATAAATTACAGTGGAATTGGGGAGCTGCTCACTTCAACTGGGGATGTTGTTGGGAGGTGGAAGGAATACTTCGAGGCCTCCCTCCTCAATCCCACCAGCACGCCCTCTGTGGAAGAGGAAGACCCTGGGAGTTCAGAGGGGGGTCTGCCTATCACTGGGGCTGAGGTCACTGAGGAAGTTAAAAAGCTCCTCGGTGGCCGTGTTCCGGGGGTGGATGAGATCCGCCTTGAATACCTCAAGGCTCTGGATGTGGTAGGACTGTCTTGGTTGACACATCTCTACAACATCGCGTTGTCATCTGGGGCCGTACCTCTAGATTGGCAAACTGGGGTAGTAGTTCCCCTTTTGAAGGAAGGGGACCAGAGGGTGTGTTCCAACTATCATGGATTCACACTCCTCAGCCTACCCGGGAAAGTCTGTTCAGGAGAATTGGAGAGGAGGATCCGGCCGATAGTTGAATTTCGGATTCAGGAGGAACAATGTGGCTTTCGTCCCGGCCGCAGCACTCTTGAACAGCTCTACACACTCTACAGGATCCCGGAGGGGGCATGGGAGTTTGCTCAACCTGTCCACATGTACTTTGTGGACTTGAAGAATGTTTTTGACTGCTCCGGGAAAATGGCATAACGGACTTGTTGCTACGGGCCGGTCAGTCTTTGTAATGCCGGAGCCAGAGCTTGGTCCGCATTGGTAACATGTTGAATTCATTTCCAGTGGGGGTTGGACTCCGCCAAGGCTGCCCTTTCTCACCAGTTCTGTTAATAATTTTTATGGCTAGAATTTCTAGGCGCAGCCAAGGTGTTGAGAGGTTCTGGTTTGGTGGCCTTAGGATCTCGTCTCTGCTTTTTGCAGATGACGTTGTCCTTTTGGCTTTATTGAGCCAGGACCTTCAGCTCTCGCTGGAGCGATTCGCAGCTGGGATGAGACTGGGATGAGAATCAACACCTCCAAGTCTGAGGCCATGGTTCTCAGTCGGAAAAGGGTGGAATGCACCCTCCGGGTCTGGAGTGATGTCTTGCCCCAAATGGAGGAGAAATGGGGTCTTGTTCACGAGTGAGGGAAGGATGGAGCGGGAGATTGACAGGCTGACAGGGTGAGAAGTTCTGTCATTCGGGAGGAGCTCGGAGTAGAACCGCTGCTTCTTCGCGTTGAGAGGAGCTAGTTGAGGTGGCTCGATTATCTGATTAGAATGCCTCCTGAACACGTCCATGGTGTGGTGTTTCGAGCATGTCCAACTGGGAAGAGACCCCCGGGCCGACCCAGAACATGCTGGAGGGACCACATCTCTCGGCTGGTCTGGGAACGCTTTGGCATCCCCCCGGAAGAGCTGGAGGAAGTGGCTGGGGAGAGGGACGCCTGGACCTCACTGCTTAGGCTGCTGCCCCCGCGACCTGACCCCGGATCAAGCGGAAGAAGATAAATGAATGAATGAATGGATGGATGATAAAAATGACAAATTCTGCTGTTTAATTTCACTCAGAATATACAGGAAGGAGAGGTCTCACCTGACAAAGGATAGAGTGCAGAAAAATGGCTGTCCGCCAACAAACAAAGCTCCAGCTGCTTCCAAACATAATCGCCCTCTCTGGCAGCAGCAGGGGGAAAAAAAACTTGCAGTAAGAGAGAAACCGCAGCCCTGCCAATAAAACACGGCAAGCGTGTCTGTGGGTCCTGACACCCATGTTGTGGAAAAGGAAGAAGTTCACCAGTGTGGCTACGTGGACTATTTCCAGTAACAACTCTTCCTCCTGTGTTGAGTGCAAGTCAAGGCAAAAAAAGGACATTCCTGAGAAGATGTGTTCCGCAACATTTACACTGATCCACAAAGAAATGCTAAATTAAACTTCAGATAAATTCTCACATGTGGATGTAACGAGCAGCATGTACACTGCCAACGTCAAGTCGATCTTGGAGAATATGGGCATTTGAGAGATGACTAAACTCCAACACAGACTTTACTTTAAATTGTTGAAGGCAATGGTAGCTGATTGCCTAAAAACAGTTGCTAAAATAACTGCCAGCTCTGTTTGTTACAATGATTTTTTAATTGTTTGAAAAAAGATACTATTATGGGTTGGGAAAATGTCAAAGAATACAGGAACTTATGAATATGCATGCGTATGCAAATTGAAAACACCCTGATGTACTCAGATTACGGCATGCCATTAGCAATTGTGTCTTTTACTTTTGAAAATGTCAAGAGGCCTTTTTGGTGAATTCAACCGATACCCTTGTTCATATCAGTGAATTCCTGATCACTTAAACTGCTATGTTTATTTACTGACCTGAGTTTTATGTACAACTATACTGCATTTTCCAGTACATAACTTTAGTACATAGATATCCTCTTGTAATCTCACTATTACTGGTGCCACAGGTGGATTCGCTAGTTCATTTGTTCTCTGCCTAAAATCAACAATAGCAAATCCTGTTAGATTATAGACTAACAATTAAAACTGCGTTTAATAATAACATTATACAAGGTAGCTGACTAGATTAGCATGTAAATTCGCTGATTAAATGACGTCCAGTTAGCATGTAAACTAGCTAGCATTTGTGGCAGGCTTAGACAGATGGCGTTTTCATATTACTTAAAACTGTCATTAATTTAACATAAATTTCATTATTACAAAATGCAGCACAACAACCAAGATTTTGATTATTGGTAAAACTATAAAAGCTAGCTAGCAGTACAAAAATTCCAGTTCTGTGGCAAGGTAGTAATTTAGCTACCATTTGTGGCAAATAGACATAAGTGACAAACAAAATAGATCATAACAGAGATTTCGTTCATTGCTAATATAAACAAAGCAGTCAGCTATATGCGGGCAGTCTCTGAGAGTTTCTGATATAGCTGGTAAACTATTGTAGATAACATACCAACCAAGGTAATATCCATAATCAGCTTGTCACAATATGTAAAAACACACTATAAAAATCATTTCAGATTGCTTTCTTGATGTTTCGGTGTAGTATATACATTCTGTGTAGTATATAAGTGTTTTAAAGAGAATATTACACAACTCTCGTACGCATGGAGCTGAATTTGCGTCCATTAGGATTTTCATAAAATTTAAAATATATACCATATAATTCTGGTTTGAGTGTGTTTTTTCCCCTAATTTCCCAATGTAGGTTATACTTACACAACTGCACTTCAGGCTCAGTGGATTTTCCTGACCTAGCTAGATAGGACAGCAACACCTACCTTGCAAGTTATACAAGTTAGCTAATGTGATTAGCATTCAGGTTCTATGACTAAAAGTTTCACTTATAAAGTAATCATCTAATAATCTGTGTATTACATGTGACTGGTTCAATAGCTGTTGACAGAAATACGAATTAAGACTTGACTTTAAATGGAAAACAAAAATCTGAACATACATCATAACATGACATTAAGGAGACAGCCATTTCAGACCATTTCAAATCAACATGGTTACTTCAAATCCCAGGACTGCCAGCAAGCCACTACCTTCAGAAAGAACCTCCCAATTTGCACAGCTCTGTGGTTGGATTGAATTCCCCCTTGCTTATCTGTCAAATAAATTTATGTAATGGAAGAAACTAGGCATGAAACACCAGAGGAAGCCCCCTGCCCTCCATCCATCCCTATAAATGTGAACTCAGCCAAGGATAACAACTAACATGCCTATGGACATGACAATAAAAGAAATAAACCCCCAAATATCTGTAATCACATTTTGTGGACATTTATAAAAGACAGTTGTTAAAATGGATGCTGGCCATCTATTACTGTCCTGATTACCATCATGAAAACCAACCACTGTTAATTAAGCCGAGGGGCTCAAACTCCAAGAGACATTTTCTCAGAGACTCTTTTCTGGTGCATCTAAGCATGAAAAAGTAATGCTTGAGCTTTATGCAGAGATCTCTTTCAGATGAGGGAGCAAAAAGTATTTTAAGCAACCAGACATTCAAGATCCTACTGTACACTCTTCCTCTTCAGATAAAAAAAAATATTGTAAATATTCTTAATTAAACATTCAATACAGTTCACTTTCTAGATTAGGTGTAGCACTGTATAATAATAATAATAATAATAATAATAATAATAATAATAATAATAATAATAATACTAATAATAATAATACTAATAATAATAATAATAATAATAATAATAATCCAAAAAAGAGAATAGCTGCATCTTAAAAAACACTAAAGTCTATTCTTAAAAACTGTCTATTAGATTCATTATTCGATGATGGTGTTTATAATGAGCCTGAAAAAATTATCCAAAATTCATCATGTTCCTACATTATTCTTTATTGTTTCCTTTAATGGTAACGTTATATTACATACAGAGAGCGGCATGGTGGTGTAGTGGCTAGCACATCCGCCTCACATAAAGAATGTCCTGGGTTCTCCCCATGCTTGCATTGAATTACTCCGGGTACTATGGTTTCCTTCCACAGTGCAAAAACATGCACATTCAGCCAACTGGCTCTTCCAAATTGCCCCTAAGTGCGAGTTTGAATGTGAATGGTTTTGTGTGTGTGTGACGAAGCTGCAAGAGACTGGTAAACTGTTCAAGTAGGATTAGGTAGTTGTGTGTGTGTGTGTGTGTGTGTGTGTGTGTGTGTGTGTGTGTGTGTGTGTGTATCTCCATATCGCTTTGTGCTCCACACTTGTAGACCCTTTTTCACACTACCCTAGACTCACCATTTTGTTACA
>JBCNYG010000012.1:18311361-18326009 GCA_039654305.1 Porochilus rendahli | reverse complement strand
TGACTGATGGCCCTGCGATGGCCTGGTGAGCTGTCCAGGGTGTACCCCGCCCTCGCCCGGAGTCGGCTGAGATGGGTACCAGCCCCCCCGCGACCCTAATTAGGAATAAGCGGTTCAGAAAATGAATGAATGAATGAAAATGTCCTTATTGAACCTGAAACTCGAACCCAGGACCTTCTTGATTTGAGGTGGATTATGCTAACCCTTGCCACCGTGAAACCCCAAAAACATTAAAATTTTTGCTGAAGCTCTTGTTTTTAAGTAATGTTGCTTCCTGTAGCATAGTTTATGTCCCAAATTCATTTATAAATCAACCAGCAGTCATGGGTGATTCAGTGTGAATTGTTTTCACATTGCAGTTGAACTGTGCTCATTTAGTTGGAAGTGGACCACAACCGCCTCGCCCAGATGTTGCGTGCGATTACTGTTTTCTCACCTGCTTCACACCAAAGTGCAACATGCAGCAGGTTTTCATTCAAACAAACTGAACACTGCATGTGCTGATCCACCTTAAAACTTGAATCAATATATATATGTATGAAATATATGAAATATTTATGGAACTTAGTTGATGTAATATTTATGGAACTTAGTTGATGTTCGTAGTCAGTGAGTACACTCAGGTGATACACTTCAACAGGTTACCTGCTGGTTCTTCCTGGTAGTCCTATTCCTCTATTCCTCTATCATGTCCTAGCTGCCACTATTGATTACATTGTTCTCGCTGTTACGTTAAAGTCTCAGTCTCACAGACTTACGTTTGGTCAACTCGCATTTACCTCCAAGTGTTCTGCGCACTTCTCAATACATGAGAGCCAGTAAAAACTATTTTAAGAACCTGGAGGAAGTGGATTCCATTCACAAAATTTGGTTGTGTAAAATTACCAAGAGTCAAGTGCTGAATCAATTCAACCGTGGCAACCGTGAAGGCAACCATAAGGCACACACGGCCTACTGGATGCTACCGTAGATTTCTGTGATGATAAATGTACATTGGGCAGTGACTGCCACGGCTACATCACAGGGAGACATGATAGCTGCTCATGTTCCTCAGACAAGTGCATATTTCCTTCGCTTTTTTGCAATACCACCCTAAAATCCACAACAATGATTAAGGAATGGGACCCACGTATCAATCAGCTACGTGACATCTTAGCTTTAGCAATTTTGTCCTTAACATCATCGATACCTAAGGTTAACATTTCCACCTTGCCCACTTCCATTCTGGCTTCTGGAACTTTCTGATGAGATCTTAATGAAACACAGATCATCAAGCTCCCCTGCATGACATCGCCCTCTTCTCAGTGTGTTGATTTAGTGGTAATTAAGTGCGCATGTAAATTTGACCCGATGTATTGTCTGAAGCGGTAGGATCTCGAGTGTGCCTGGCTGTGTAATTACTGTAGATTGGTAGTGAAGCTATGGTTTACTTTTACCCCCTCTTTAATTTTTCCTTCTCATTGCACGAAAGAGCCTCCTCGCTTGAGCTAACACTCTCCTGGATTAGTCTGGTATCGATCTAAAAGTAAATAAGAATGGATATCATTGTGACTGGTGTAGCTACGGCTTGCTGCCGGCAATAATTCTGAGCTTGAGAATATTCTAGGCCTAACAATTTAATTTCAGCTGTGTCCTGGTGACTTTCCTCTTTTGCTTGGCTTGCAATTTCCAGTCTTAGTAGAGATATATAGTTTGCTCTGGTCTGTATTTTGAGAAGCTATTAATCCGTCTTCTGGCTAGCGTCATATGGAATGCTGATGTTGATATTAGAGAATGGATTATGGCCTCATACCTTATCGTAATTGCCTCTGACCAACTGACAATTAATCGACTCCTTCACATTTTGCATGAGGGACAAGAAGTTCTCGTCTGTTGCTGTCTCTCTCTTTCGCTCCTACCCCAAAATAGTGTTATTTACAAGGCTGCTAAAAGGGACTTTGTTTACTCCAGGAGCTAATACTTTAATACCCAAGCATTCGCACATACTATGTTATCACAAACAATGACGACAGGCTGTTCGGAACGCCTAAGTAACCACAGTTTAAATCCACTGTCTGGTGGAATAATGCTTTGGATAGCCCTTAATGATGCTGTATGTGACAGTAAGGCCATGTGCCTTGGTTTACTTTCCCGTTTTGACACCTGATACCTCCATCTGTGCTTCATTTTGGAAGGAGAAGAAGCATAAATCTCACTGTCAATGGAAAGAATTCTTGACATGCACCACGTATTTATAGCTCCCCCTTAGCTTTGCTTGTCGTGGGTAATGTGATATGCAATCGTCCCTGCTGCAAAGACAAGCTACTAAGCAATCAGCTGTTGGAAGGCTCCACTGTCCATGTTTGTAACCCAACAAGCAGATGAGCTTGAGTCGTTGAAAATGGGGCCTCTCTTGCGTACATCAATCATATCAGCAGTATGGGGGGTGAAAACAGAAGGTGGATTGAGCACCTAACCTCTTCGCGCCACGTGGTGTGGGAATATTTGGCGTGATAGGCAGGGCATCACTCAGAGAACCATAAATCGCCTTCCTTTGAATCTGTTTAAAAAAAAAAGTCATGCTCACGTGGACAGTCGGGTGTTAAGTCCTCGATGGAAAGGAACACCGCAATCCAATCTGAGATGCTGGTATAATATCGCTGATGTGTGACATCATCTCGAGTTTCCAGTGTAGTCGGACAGGAATTTATTTGACACTAGATATTGTGCATGAATGACTTCAGACAGAAATGTCCTTACAAGCGTCTGGTGTGGAAGTAGTAAAGCGGAGGTCCATGTCACATCGCCTTCCATCGTATTTTGGCTGAAATTTTCTTAAATGGAATACATTTGTCGATACGTTTTCACCTTCTACCATCTGTGTTTTTTCCAATGTAGCAGAACTTCAGGAACTCTGCTGAGCTTGACATTCTCAACTTCTTTGATGCTTGTCTTGCTCCATTTCAACAAGCCAGACATGTTCTGTCATGTAACTTAAATTAAAGTAAAAGCTTTTCAAAATCTCTCTGCATATTTTCAATATCAGGTGGTTTTTACTTACATTTTCAAAGTAGTCTGTTAAAAAGTCTTTTGTTTCAATCTCATGAGTGTGTGATGTCTCATGTATAGGACAAGAATTCGTCACTTCATACAGGGCAAGAGGATGTAAGGATATCAGTGGTGGCTCTGGGTTACTGATCCCCAGGTTGGAGATGAAGCCCTAGTACCACCAAGATGCCAGTAATGGGCTCTTGAGCAAGGCTTTTAACTTGAACTGCTGCGTTGGTTAAAAGATAAATGTAAGTCGATCTGGTAAAGGCGTCTGCCAAATGCCATACATGTAAATGTTAGGTTCAATTTTATGGTGGTCGAATATAAAACAAGTGTCACAGAGTTTTTTTTTAAAGCTTGCAACAGTCATGTCACTTCTGTATGAACATCATACGATTCAACTTAGAGACCTGACCCTTTACCACCACAGCACATTTTATATGTGAACAGACTACACTGCTTTCGAATCCACCTCACTTAAACCTACTTCCGTCCCTTCTGTCATAGCCTCGTATTCCCATAACAAAAACATTTGCAGATTGTTTGAGATTTGTTTGATTTATTAAAAAGGATTTTTTTCTTGCCGAACTGCTGGTTGGTTTTTATTTTCTGCAGTCGGAATGATATATGAATAGAGTTTTACATACAGTAGTGGAAAATGGAGATATTTCATCATGTGAAGGGTTTTCTCAGGCTACCATACAAAAACATAAAACTTTTTTCCCAAACCATAACTTAACATGTCAAACAAAAACCTGCATAAATTCTATTTTATGTTGTTGAGAAAAACATTTTAAAAGATCCAAAAAACTAAGCATTTAGCACGCGTTTGCAACTGGGCACTGGGCACATGAGTAATTGCCCCCGGTTTATCACACCTGAGTTCAATTTCTCTAGCCACACCCAGCCTGATAACTGCCACACCTGTCCTCAATCAAGAAATCACTAAAATAGGATGTGTCTGACAAAGTGAAGTAGACAAAGAGATCCTCAAAAGCTAGACATCATGCCAAGATCTAAAGAAATTCAGGAACAAATGAAAAAGAAAGTAATTGAAAGTTATCAGTCTGGAAAAGGTTATAAAGCCATTTCTAAAGCTTTGGGACTCCAGTAAAACCACAGTGAGAGCCGTTATTCATAAATGGTGAAACATGGAACAGTGGTAAACCTTCCCAGGAGTGGCTGGCCGACCAAAATTACCCCAAGAGCGCAGTAACAACTCATCCAAGAGGTCACAAAAGACCCCACAACAACATCCAAAGAACCGCAGGCCTTACTTGCCTCAGATAAGGTCAGTGTTCATGACTCCACCATAAGGAAGAGACTGAGCAAAAATGGCCTGCATGGCAGAGTTCCTAGATGAAAACCACTGCTGAGCAAAAAGGACATTAAGGCTCATCTCAATTTTGCCAGAAAGCATCTTGATGATCCCATCCCAAGACTTTTGGGAAAATACTCTGTGGCATGATGAGACGAAACTTAAACATTTTGGAAGGTGTGTGTCCCATTACATCTGGCAACACGTTTCAGAAAAAGAACATCATACCAACCGTATAATATGGTGGTGGCAGTGTGAGTGTCTGGGGCTGTTTTGCTGCTTCAGGACCTGGAAGACTTGCCGTGATAAATGGATCCATGAATTCTGCTACCAAAAAATCCTGAAGGAGAATGTCCGGTTCAAAAAGGTGGTTCATGCCCGAAAACCCTCCACTGTGGCTGAATTACAGCAATTCTGCAAAGATGAGTGGGCCAAAATTCCTCCACAGTGCTGTAAAAGACTCCTTGCAAGTTATCGCAAACGCAACCAGTTATTAAGTTTAGGGGCAATCACTTTTTCACACAGGGCCATGCAGGTTTAGATTTTTTTTCTCCCTTAATAATTAAAAACTTCATTTAAGAACTGCTTTTTGTGTTTGCTTGTGTTGTCTTTGACTAATATTTAAATTTGTTTGATCTGAAACATTTAAGTGTGACAACCATGTAAAAAAAAAGAAATCAGGAAGGGGCAAACACTTTTTAACATCATTGTATATATGTCTGTATACATATTATTATTCATTCAGCAAAGCTCTTAATCTATATATATATTAGGGAAGGCAGGGTACACCCTGAATAGCTCATCAGTCCATTGCAGGGCCAACACATACACACAGACATTCAAATTCACTCACACCTAGGTGTAATTTTAAACCACCAATTAGCCTAATGTGTATGTCTTTGGACTATGGGAAGAAAAACGGAGTACCTGAAGGAAATCCACGCAAGCTCAGGGAGAACATGCAAACACTCAAACCTTGGACCACCTTGCTGTGAGGCGGATGTTTTAACGGCTACAGCACGGTGCCACCCTTTTTTCTATATATATATAGCAGAAAATGTAAATTTCCCCACATGACAGGTTCCTTAATCCCCCACACATATATAGTGCACTAAAAATAGTCTGATGATGGAGCGTATTCGCAGAGTAAATGAGGTGTTGATGGATTTTTTTAGAAAGCATTGTATCAGATAACTGGCGCAACCCAAATGATTGCTGATGCCAACAGTTGTGCATTCAAAAAAAAACAAAAAAAAAACCAAGACACGTCTTACAGTTTGGCACTTTTTAAACCACAGATCCAGAACTGTAAAAGATTGCTTGTATCATGTGCAAACCCTTTTGAATCATCTGGATTAGTTGAAACGAATAGTCCGTGGAATGTGAATTGAGCTACAGCCTGAGACTTAATGGTTAAAGGCTGAGAGAAGGCTGTAGTTAACCATGTGTGTGACCATTGAACCCGTCAATCAGCTCTTCCTTCACCTGTTTTTTGCTCGATGATCAGACCTAATGGTTTACACCAAGCACCCGGGAGACGCATTCAGCTGTCATATGCTTGTTAGGAGGTTTTCCTCAACCCCCCCAACACACACAAACACACACACTTTCACACACACTTTCACACACACCCTTCAATAGATCTCAGCGGAGCTGCTGTGAATTTTCGAGTCTCACCTCATTTACACACGTCTGAGTAGATAGCACCGAGTCGCATTACGCTCTGCCAGTGAGCGAAGGGTATGCAGCTACGTTTGCTGTGCCATATACAGCGCCAACTCTCTCTCTCCTGCGCTTGCTCGCTCTCTCTCTCTCTCTCTCTCTCTCTCTCTCTCTCTCCCCCTCTCTACTAAATACACACACTCACAGTCCCTCTCGCCTGCCTTTCTCTTTCTTGCTCTCTGCCTCTCTCTGTTACACAGACACACACAAACACTCAGGAGTCACTCGCTCGACTTGCGTCCCCACGCGCGTCTCTACATGTCCAGCTGATCACACAAGTCGCTCCTGATTTTCGAGAGCCAGATTCTTCCAGGCTGAATCTCCGGAAGACTGATCCATGTGTTGTGACTGAGGGACAACCCACAATTTGTATTTTTTTCCTTCCTGCCTCTCTCTCTCTCTCTCCACAACAGTGATGGACTGACCCAGTTTTTTTTCCCCTGCTCTGGGTTTTCTTTTCTTTCTTTCTTTTTTTTTTTGCTACTGTGGTTCAGAGGTGTACAAGACATCTGGTGACAGCCTTGCTGTCTTCTCTTCTTCATCTCTGCCTCTATCGTCCACTTGTCCTCTCTGTCTACTTCACTCTGATCGTCTCCTGGAACTTATCTTCCCCTTTACCAGCATCTGACTGCTCTACTCTTACACATCATGCTCCTAGGTAAGTCCTGTTTTTCCCTTTTTTCCTTCGCCAAACTCCGGCATCAAGACCGTGACGAGCTGATAGACGTCTGATTGAGGAAAGCTGTAAACACATCGAGAGCTGACAACATCGCCCAGCTTTGTTTCCGACAGACTTGGATTTAATTTGATTGCATTCAAGAACTTTTAGTGTGACAAGTTTGAGATGTTCATCACTTTTTGGGGTTTGTATAAAACAATCCTGCCGTCACTGATGGTTGCGTTGACGCTTGTTCAGTTTGTACTGGGTTTCTAAGGACATCACAGATGCGGCAAGCTTTAATATTATTATCTTGTATTACTGCAGTGCCTGGCTTGCTTGCTGCTGATTCTGTGTGTGGCTGTGTCTGTGTGTATGTCTGTGTGGGGTTTTGAAATAAGAAGTTGGAGTCATCAGTGAAATCTGGATCAGTTGTTTATCAGTGATTTAATCTCTGTTTAGGTTCAGGCTGCGTTTGGTTGTTATTAAAATGATGAATCGCTATAAATACAACCAACATTTTATAATAAATATTAAGCATCGAGCAGAAAAAGCAAAACTAAACCGTGACTCCTTTTGTTACTCTATATAAAAATCTTGTGAGTTTGTCTTTTTTTTTCTTTTTATTTTCCCTGTTATCTAAGAATAATCATGTTATTTGGAGTAACAGTAATCTATCACCTGTATGCTTATTAAAAAGCCTGTAAAATTACAGAATGTCAAAAATAGCACAAGCAGAAAAAGTAAGGATATAAATACCTGTTATACATTCCTTTCTATAAAATGATATCGAATAATATACATATTATATAAATGATAAATAATATACAAATCAATCAGTTAGTCACTGTGCTTGTCTCGGTAACCCGGCGGACGTCTGAATACTGTGCTGGCTAATCTGCAAATTGTTTGGATAGTGATGTAAAGGGTGCGATTTATTTTTTTAAGAAACTCACTGCTTGGTTAATGACTTTTATTACAATTAATTAGTGTTACTCATCATGCTTAAATGCAGCTCGTTCTATTGAAAAGGGATTTGGGAAATATTTAATAGTGGTAATAATAATGTTTTATATAAAATATAAAATACTGTACTTTTGACATCTTAGTGTTACCTGCTGTTTTATCTACCTTGTTTTATCATTATCATTGATTGAATGCATACAGTGCGAGTATGGTGCAGTTTTACTGCACACTCACACTAAGGACTTACTGACCTGCATGTGTTAGATCCTGCTGAAGGGTTCAAATTGCGCTCATCTTTTCAAAAATGATGCAAGCATAAGCTTCCCAAATGAGCACCCCCTTGTGGGGATAGAGAGAGTGAGAGAGAGGGGGAGATTGAGGGTGTAAGAAAGGTAGCAATGAAGAAAGAGTGAGGGTGGAGGAAAGGGAATGATGGAGGGTAAGGAAGAGAGGAAATAAAGTAGAGAGATTGAGGGGGGAAAGAGAGAGTGTGATGTAGAGAGAGTGACAGTGGGAGAAAGATTGAGGATGGGAGAGAGGAAATGATGGAGAGAGAGTGAGTGTGGGGGAAAGGGAATAATGTAAAGGGAGAGAAGGTAAGAATGCGAGTGATGGAGAGAGTAATTGTGGGGAAGAGGGAAAATGAAGAGTGAGAGAGGAGTGATGGGGAGAGAGTAAGGGTGGAACAGTGGGTGATGTAGAGTATGTGATGGAAAGAGAGTGAGGGTGAAAGGTTGATGGACAGAGGGTGAGAGAGGAGGGGAGAAAGGGAGTGATGGAAGAAGAGTGAGAGTCAAGGAAAGGTTAATTGAAAGAGGGAGAGGTTGATGGAGAGAGGGTGAGAGAAGGAAGTTGAGAGAGAGGGAGTGATGAAGAGAAAAAGATTGACTGAGAGGTGGTGAAGAGAGAGTGTGAGAAAGGTAGTGATGGAGAAAGTGTATGACTGAGCGAAAGTGCAGGGTTAGTGTGTTATTAAAGTGAGGCTAAGACTTGGCAAGTGAGTCATTAAACAGGTTTAATGAGTGATGGAGGTGGATGTGGGTGAGTGGGGAAGTAGGTGAGGAAGTGAATAAGTAAGTGATCGAGTGGATGAATGAGTGTGTATATGGCTTTGGAAGTGGATGAGTGAATGAGGAAGTGGATGAGTGAGGAAGGGAATGAATGAGTAAATGAATAGGTGAGTGAGGAAGTGGATGAGTGACTGAGTAAATTAGTGGAGAAGTAAGTAGTTGTATGAATGAGTGAGGAAGTGAATGATTGAAAGTGTGGATGACTAAGGAAGTGGGTGAATGAGTGAATAAAGCAATCAGTAAGTGAATGAATCATGGCGTATAAATGAGTCTCACCAGTGTCAGTCTCACAAGAATTCCAGTGGGAGGAGGAAAGTAAGTGAGTGTGAACCGGTGAGGGAGGGAATCAGTGAGTCAGAGACTCTGTGAGTGAATGAATCTGTGAGGGAGGGAATCGTTGAATGAGTGAATTAGTGAATCAGTGAGTGACTGAATGAGGGGTTTAGAATGGGAGAAAGTGATGGAGTGAGGGAGGGAATTAATTGAGGAGGAAAGTGATGGTTTTGGTTAAATTATGTAAAATAATTAAAGAAATAAAGCTCTTTTCTTTTAGCTTATTTCCAAAACAACCTTTTCCCTATTTTTTGCCTTATTTGCAGAAGTTATTTGCACGCTTTCCCCGAGACCTCCTCGTTATCTTGCATGCTGTGACACACGGAGGTCTGCGAACGATCATTGCCAGTCAACAAGACTCCTACTGTAAACAGAAATAAACACAGGATTTACTTTGTCCTTGTTTTGTCCAGAACTGTCTCCCCAGGCTGTCGTCAGCTTCCTCTCCACCCGTGTCTTATTATTTTTTTGCATGTAGGCACTATATCAGGGTCCCCACTGAAAAAACATCATTAACGTTCCTGAGCTGGTTTGTTTCTCTCCCGCCAGCAGGCAGTACTTACCTTCACACTGATGATCCATTTACATAATTTGCTTTCATAAATGCTCATGGAGCTCATTAAATATTAAAGTTGTGTTGTTCCACGTCTTTGCCTTTATTGATCAGGACGGAAATTGCAGTCTTTGTCCAAAAATGAGTGGAGTGTAAAAAAGAAACGCAGATTTTACCAACACTTCCTCACTTAGAGTGCCAGGGACAGCGTGTGTGTGTGTGTGGGATAGCTAATGCTGTACTTAAGATTCATTTTCTCCAGTCTGAACACGTCTGCGGCCCACATTTAGAGCGTGTATTCGATGTGCATGGGTAAAAATAAGCAGATGCCTTTACCAGAAAGCAGAGTGGAACTTAGCCTCACATTTGTACAACATCCTGGAGAGTCCCATCATTTCTTTAATGCCACACTTTTGAGAAAACAAGAATTTTGAGGTTGTGATTATGTCTATATGCAGTATAATCTGCAATTTGTTGGTATGCAATGCAATTGTTCTGCATCAGACACTCCATGCTATTCCTCTGTCTGTGTCTTTGTACATCTTTTGTTATACTGCAGTGTTCATATCATAAGTAGATTCAGCAAGCTGCATGGGAGCCTCGTTAAAACGATTAGCACCAATGTGTCCCAAACACTCAAGCATGATCTTAACTGGAAAATTCAGGCTTTAACTAAATCCCAGTCATTACTTTTTCCAAAGCACTAGAGCCTTTACCAGCACAGCCTGCCAAATTAGCTCCGTGACTCCATTGTTAGTTCTGCCTTTTTAGCCAGCCTTTATTCAAAGTGAATTAAAATGGAAGAAAAATAAAAACAGCATAAAAAAAACCTAACTGAAATCAAAATTAAACATTTTCATCTTTCTGGGTTTTGCTACTTGTTGTGTGGGTGCTTGAGTCCATTTCATGTGCAGATTACCTAAGTTTCCATGTAGTAAACTCTGAATGTGTAGGCTCAAAAGGCGCCGTTAGCTACAGAGTGAGAGCTTGCAGCATGCAGAGGCCACCTGACCTCTCTCTGTCCTGGTTAAAATGTCTAAATATAAACTATAATAATTGTTTTTCTTTGTTCTTACATAGTATATATTACAATTCTAAATGAGTAGGCTCAAAATTCACTGTCATAGTGCTTAACTTAACTCAGCTTGAAGCGCAGTGCTCACCTGACCCACCTCTGTGTCATGGGTGAAGTATGTAAATATAAACTACAAAAAGTCTTGATTTAGTTTGTTTTTATTCTTGTTTCCGTATAGAATATACTTAAACTCTGAATAGGGTTTAAATTCAGTTCCAGTCGATTCAGTTTTATTTGGATAGTGCTTTTTATTACTAACACTGTTGCTAAGAAGCTTTACAAAGTAAAACAAATTTGGTTAAGAATTTAAACATGATTTTAAACATTTCTCATTAAATCCTATAAATCTATAATGAGATGCCATTGAAGAGACACCATTACAAAAGATCACACCTGTGTCTATCATGATTTAAAAATGTAAAAATAAATTCTTGTTTTAGTTTGCTTTTTTCTGCTCTTGCTCCCATGAAGTATATACTAGAACAATCATTCACCCCAGGCTCGGTAGATGATGAGCCATGTCATGGACCATTCAGTGACATCCACCGACCCTTTAGCACATAATTGGTAATTATCCCAAGATAACAAACCCACTCAAATTGTGCAATTAGCTTTGACCACAAAATTCTAGGAGTCTACTTCGACTAACTGCAGTTGCATCAAAATGACTGAAAATAATCATAAACATGGTCATCGTACAGCAATGATATGGTCATTACCGATTAGCTTTAGCATTTTGCTGTCATCATCATCATCATCATCATCATCATCATCATCATCAAGCACAAACCTGATCTCTTCTACCTCATCTGTAATTACAGACATTTCCCCCCCACAGTGACTGTAATTGCAAACATTTGTTATAGCAAGCAGCTCTGTCAGCACCGAGAGTGATTAATGCGTGGGCCGCTCTCGTTGACCTTCGCCTAATGCTTGCTGCCGTTTTTGCTTTTAAAGCATGCACAATCGCGAAGCGCTTCAGTCCGCGAGGAATTTGTACCTGCCGTGCTCCGAATATGTTAGATACACTGTAGCTTTGAGTGAGATAACAATCCCCTCTGCAGGAGGATTCAGTCTGCTTTAGGCTTTTCCCCCCACCGCTGAATAATAATGTCCATTAGTGTTTGATCAAGTGTAATAGCACTAAGTAGGTTTGGGAGTGAGGGAGAGAGGCCTAGGTTCTGAGAGTGAGCCAAAAAATTTCCCAAACTTGAGGGATATGTTCCTTAATACATTTAAATACCAAATCAGCTAGAGTTTGACTTCACTCGATTACTTGAGGAAGAACCCAGGAGTTTGGATAGGACTTAATAAAGTAGCTATTACCGTAAATTTTGCTGCAACAGGTCTTAGCCGGAGGCGTGAAGTGTGCATTTTGCATCCATATACTGTATATAAGTATATAAATTCTGACATTTTGTACTACCTCAATCAGTGTACCTCAATCAGAGGGAACATCTTAGCATATTACAAACCTCTTAATCTAATAGCAAATAAATTTCAATAGACTTTTACTTAAGGCGGAACTGTGACGTTGTGGTTAGCACGTCTGCTGCACAGCAAGAAGGTCCTCGGTCTGAGTCCCAGGCTTACTGTGGGTGTTTCTGTATGGCATTTCATGTTCTGTCCTTGAATGGGTTTCCTCTGGGTACTCTGGACATGGACATTAGGCTAATTGGCTGTCAAAATTACTCCTAGGTGGGGGTGTGGGTGAGTGTGATTGGCTGGTGAGCTGTTCAGGGTGTACCCCACCATTCACCCAGTGTCAGCCAAGATAGGCTTCAGCCTGTTAATAGGATTAAGCATTTTGGAAAATGGATGAATGAATGAAAGGCCGAAGTGACGCCAGGGATCTGTTTTTTCCCCATTATGGAAAAAAGCACGGGTTTGATTTCATGCAGTGCCTTGAAAATACTCGATTAAGTCAGAAAGAAAAACTAATTGTGTTAATTTAACTCAATTCACTCACATGGAACTGATGTACACATCTGAAAGTCACTTGAGAAAATTCATGAATTTGATTATGATTTTGGAGTGAGCACTGTGAAAGTAGCCAAAGTGTGTGTGTGTGTGTGTGTGTTCGTGATTGAAACCTTACAGGTTTTTTCTGATCTACTTTGATCGCTCTTGGTTAGAGAACCTTCTCCTATTAGACACCTTTTCCCCAAAAGGACAAACTGAAGAACTCATTTAGTGTTTAGAATTTAGTGTTCCAGAATATTTCTTTAAAAAAACTGTATAAAAGGTGGCACGGTGGCACGCAGATTAACATGTCTGCCCCATAGCAAGGAAGTCCAGGGTTCAAGTCCCAGGCTCAGCAAGGGCATTTTTGTGTGGAGTTTGCATGTGTGCATAGGTTTCCTCCAGGTACTCCGGTTTCCTCTGATATTCCAAAGATACCTTTGTATGTGTACAAGATGCACTGTTTGTATTTTGATATTAGCGACCCTAAAAGTAGGATTAAGCAGTTCAGCAAATGATGATGATAATGACATTAATTTATGATAATGCTAATATTAGTACCTATTTTAGTTATAGAATTGACCAACATGACTTCCCTCCTGAGGGACAAATACGTTTCCTCATTGGTGCTGAGTGCACTTGCACTTTGCAGAAAATGTTGTTATTTAGTTAGTTTTTTCTACTTGGGGGGAAAATTTTTTTTTAAATGCTTTTGTAAGTTTTATTACAGTTGTTTCTTTACTGATTATAAATGCAAACAATTTTGGAGCTCTGCATATAAGCAGTGCTTTAATATTTATATTATTACTTGAAATTAAAAGGATAGAAATGACTTGTTCCGGATGAGTTGACTATGCATTCACTATGCATTTATTCGGATCATATCACTATGAGTTCACTATGCATTTAAACATTAACAGAAGTAATCAGGGGAGTTAAACTCATTTAAATTATTTATAAAACATGCAGTCTTGAATCTATGTAAAGACTGTCAAAGCAGCCACGCACTGAATGAGTGTCTGTATATGTCTGTTCTAGCAAATGGAACCTTTAAAAGGCCGTGAACCCCACCTCCGAGTGAACCCCACCCAGTTCTCCCAGTGTTGGCCGAAATAGGCGCCAGGTGTCTTTTTGTGAGTGTGTGTGTGTGTGTGTGTGTGTGTGTGTATGTTCGTCACAGAGTTGTTGTTTTTTTTGGCAGATCCCCTCCCCCCCCTAACTTAGTAATAACCAGTTCCCCCAATCAAGAATTATTTCCTCATCACACAGAGCTGCTGTCCATTGAGGCAAACACATGCTTACTCTGTGGTGTGGGATGTCAGCCAACCACACTTTTTGAACTGCTACATCTGCATATTCAGGACTGATGTAGCCCACTTGGAGGATGACGCTATTTGCCCTCTTGTACGCATGGGCTCACAGACACCCACCACTGGCTGGAGTTATGGCTGAGTGGAAGAAGAGACTGTATGCCATCCGTCCCTCCCTGAGAGCTCGACATAATAGCTCTCCTGGTCTCCCGTTCGCATTAGGCTGCATTCAACACCAGTGTTAGTGGTGAACCTTGTCACTGTGTAAATGGCAAATCTTAGGCGTCTATGACCTCCTGTGTACAAGTGGACAGATAGCACTTTCAATTGTCACTGCATCATTCAGGAGCCAACAATTGTTTTACATTCTTGCATGTACTTTTGACCCTGATTATGACTTACCCTTTTTTAGCATGTAATGTATTTTGACCCTTCTGACTTCTTGATTTCCCCAAATAAAATTTCTCACCAGTTCCTCTGACTACATTCAAGAGACTGAGAGACAGACAAACATGAAGTCATAAGGAATTACATACTTAGTCTTATTCTTAATTTTTTAAACCACTAAACCCAGCCAAAGCCAAAACGACTGCAGGAAAGACTTGTTCATTACTCTCTGTAATCACGATTTTGCCTAAACCCACTCATATA
>JBCNYG010000012.1:18283079-18293805 GCA_039654305.1 Porochilus rendahli | reverse complement strand
AGCTGCACTGGGGGGACAGCAGTGACAAATCGCTGATAGTGGGGCTTGAACCCTCGTCCGTGGGATCAGTAATCCAGCACTTTACCACCAGGCCAATTTAAGGTTTAATTTTATATTTTTAAAGCTTGACAGCTGCTCCATTGCATCTTTTAAACCCCATTCAAAGTTTTAGCATATGCTACACAGGAACATAAGGAAAACAAACTAAAATAAGGTTTTTATGGTTTATTTTTACATTTTCAAAGTGTGACAATCTGTCTTTTAAAACATAAAGTTTGAGAAAAGTGTGTTTTAATTCAGGCATTATTGGATACTGTCCAATAGCATATACTACACTGAAACAGAGCGATCTGATTGGCAAGCTATCTCGGGATTAAAAACATTATCCTAAGTGGCCGTTGTCCCAAACTGATTGACGGTCACAGTTTCTCATAGTCACTTCTTTCATTATTGTTGATGTGCTTTAATAATGGAAAAAAATAAACTATACAAATCTTTTGTTTTGTTTTAAAAAGCTACAGTTTCATATAAATGTGAAAATTTAATCTGAATACAATTATCTGTAATTTTCTGATCAGTCTCAGTCAACAACTTCTGGTTGTTCATCTCCTATTAATCAGAAAAATAAACAACTAAAATTTTGGGAGCATGTGGGTTATCAGGATCATGAATCGAGCTATAGAATTATCCTGAGATAGTGAACCAATCAGATCATGCCTTTCTTATGTAGTACATAGCAGATACATACATATACACAGAGCAGCACGGTGATGTATTGTTTAGCACATCTGCCTCACAGCAAGAAGGTCTTGGGTTCGATTCCCAGGCCCTGGCATTTCTGTGCAGAATTTGCATGTTCTCCCAGTGCTTGCATCATATAGTCATCACTACGTCCGTCTGTAATAATGTCAACTCCAGGCCAGAACTCGGAAACCATTTGAGATTTTTTCGTCAGACTTAGCAGTTACTTCTACGAGGCAGTGTAGTTGTGCCTTTTGATATTTTGGGATTTCTGCAGTTCATAGTTTCTGGCATGTGGAGGCCAGAGGGATATGTCATCTCATGATTACTTATTTTTGTAGGTCGCAGGTACACTTTAAGAAAACTCTGCAATATTTTTTCAGCTGAACCATAACCGCAAGATATTACCATTTCTGTAAACTAGAAACCACATGCCGTCATTTTACTGGCTCCGTAGCCTCCGCTAATGTGACCAAAATCATCAAGAATTGCGTTTGGGATTTTTATGTCTCAAGTTTCCCAGATAGTCCCTCATTCCTGTGTAATTTGGTTTGCCCTGTTTGTCATATAACATTTATTAGAAGGTGCATGCAGACTCAGTTTAGCGAAATTGTTTTAAAATCCCACACAGGCTCTGTTGTGTCCCTCATTCTCTTCAAGCTTCAGAGCTGCAATACAAATCTGCATTTCAATTGAATTTTGCAACATTATTAGATTTGCCTGAAATAGCGACGGTTGTGAGCATACCGCAGACGTGTATTCTTCTCATGCATGTTTAACGAAGACGTGCTGTGTCTCATTAGACTACGTCTTGCCTGGGCCGGCTGACATCGCTGCCTCTCCTTTTCTTATTTTGTTGACCCAGACGAGGAATGCACCTCAATTACGGCTGCTGTTTGTTTTGTAACCCTGTCTGTGATGAACATGACTTTGGAAAAGCCTCTTAGGCTTGTTAATAAGCAGGGTGTTTTCAATAACACGCGGATTTACACGGCCGAGGAAAGAACGTGCTTTTGTAAATGAGTCGTGCTTGATTTGGAACCATAATTAACACAGAAAATGAGACGAGAGCAGATGTTCAGAACAGGTGAAATCCTTTGCTGGTGCTTTTTTTATACTTGCTGTTTTGCTAGGACGTGATCAGTTAATGACTTGGTTAAAAGTGACGTGAAAAAGAGCTAAAAATGCTAAGGTTTCACCTTAACTTCAGCGAAAAAGTAATTTACAGTTAATGTGTTCTTATTAGAAAGTGAGACATTTTACGAAACATCCCCTACAACACTACCCCAAGAAAATTTATTCTAGGAGCAAAAAGTTTATACAGTGTAATTATGGTGGCCAACTATCTTCTGTGCTGCACTTCCACTGCATACTCTCAGAAAAAAAGGATACTAAATTGCCCTATTCCTTGTTGCTGGGTTTGTACCCCTGTATCATACAACAGAAATACAACAGAACATTGGAGAAATTCTTATGTTGGTCGTACGAAACTCATCTATTGTGTGATGGGAAATGCTTTCACAGTTTTTCAGTTTTTTTTTATTATCTTGTGAATAATTCTCAATGCCAGATCCATTTCCTAGATCTGTTATGCAATGCCATACAACATCATATGGCTGTGTTATCATATACGTACGAATTTCATTCACATTTTGGTTCAGGTGATGTGCTCAGAATCGTAATGTAAACTCTACATTAAATTCACAGCATTTTTAGTGTTACAGTGTTGACAGTGTTAGTTTAAAACGTATGGCGGTAGAACGTAAACGTATGATTGATGAGCCGTATTGCAACATCCATATCATGTTTGTATGAACATCGTACAATACGACCTGCAGATCTGACCCATTTCCTCACGACAGATGTAAAACATACATTTTATACAGTATGTGAATCCAACTATTTAGTTTTCAAATCCACCTCAGCCACACCTACGTCAGTCCCTTCTGTCCTAACTATCCTAAATTCATACAGCAAAAGAAATTGCAGGTTGTGCGCTTTATTACTGTTAGCTTACTTTCATCCTGATTGCAGCCAATGCCCCTCTTTCTGCTGTATTCATGATGCTTTTGGCATTTGTGGACACTCCATGACATAAATGGAGTTGGCGACTACAAGTTTCTTTGTTATAACTTTATTTAAAGCACGCGCAATGCATTTTTAAAAATAAAAAGCAAGTGATAAAGAAAAATAATCAATTGTAAGTACCTGTTTGGCAATAAAATAAAATAATTGAAACCTTTTGTGTCTTTTGTGTTGATCCATTGTTTGACCTGCAGTTTACATGACTTGTTTATCTCAGTCTTTAATTAAAATTTTTGTGTGTTACAAATATAGTTTTTTCCTCTGTTGTAGCGCACAAAGAAATGGCTTGAACAGCACCCAAAATAAAGTTTCTTCAGGCATGCTGTTGGGCTTAGAACATCCGCCTAAATCCCTATTGGTTGCCACTGAACCGTGTCATTTCTTATTATAATAAATGTAACTTGATTTCAACAACTCTGACTCGTCAAATCACGCCACTAGCATTTATGATGCTTCTCGATGCTGAAAGACTGTGGTTTACATAGAAATAGAATTACTTTGGCCTTAGTGTGAACACACTATTATAGTTTGTTTGCCTCTTAGTTTAAAGCTATAATCCAAAAAATAAACAGAAGCAGTGTGTAAAGCTTCTCGTTTGGGAGGTCCCAGTGTGGAGTGTCCCAGTGTCTTCACAGTCCAGTCAGTAGGTGATATCATAGCATGTGTAGATCATGTGGCACACTGGCTGGACATTTTGACAGGGGGATACAGCTTCTGGTCCCCCGTGGAGCATTATTAAATGGTCCTGTCTGTAATTTTGGGATGTCTCACAATTCTGCAACTTAAATCGTTTTGAATTATTCCCATAAGGCATCACGGTGGCATAGTGGTTCTACACGTCTACCAGGCTGCTCAGGGTGTACCTTTACCCAGTGTCAGCTGAGTCAATCTCCTATTCCTAATCCTAGTGTCATTAAGCAGTTTGGCAAATGGATGAGTTAGTGAGTGATTCCCACAAGTTAAGGCTACATTTGATGCTAAACATGAGAGTACTTCAGTACTTAATTGAACATAAGTTATGACTAAACAGTTCGGCAAGTGAGTGAGAAGAAACGTAAGCGAGAAGAAACATAAGAGCCCTTTTTTTTTTAATTGAAGAATGAGAAATGACTACGTGATGCAAGCTCATATTTGGAATATACATTCCAAATGTTGTACACATATAAACCAACTTATCTGGATCAGAGCTAGAACTCATTTATTTATTACTGTATGCTAGTTTCGTACATGCTGCTTATTAGCTAACAAACTGCACTTAGTGCAGGTAATTTACAAAGACTAGCATGTTAAAATGTTAGTTTGGTCTAAAATGGTGTAAGAACAGTATTCCCATTGAGAAACTTTTCAGTAAAGTCGAAACTGGCTTGCTTTTTATATGCTAAAGATACTTTTAAATGGATTTCCTCTAAGCTGTCAGCTGTTCATATTCTCATTCAAGTGATATTATATGGCCAAGGTAATGTATGAACATACGACGGCAACCATCGCTTACATTCACAGGACCGTCACTACCACAATACACATTTTTGTCAGCAGTGATGTTTATAAAAACTGTTTTTGTTACCACCCGTGGCTTCATTGATACGGTGAAACAAGAGCATGATGATTTAGTGGTAAACATTGCATGTTGGCGAGCAGCAAGAGGCCGTGAGAGCACTTGGAACAGCAGCTCTGTTACAAAGCCAGATGATTCACGGTGTATTAGATCGAGCTATTCCTGGGCGCTTCGCTTTAAGTAACAGCAGTGGGTGCAACTTGATCTTCCTGGCCTGTCATCGTCCGCATGATGAAGATCTCGGATTTTCTGGGGGTGCAGTCCAACCGATTTAGCAGCACACACCAGGTGTGATGACACTTGGCGCACTTTTCACTTTTTAAAATATGTGTTTTAACAAACAAAGATGAGATCTTTGATTTTAACTTGTGCTAAATTTGTCATCTGTTGTGTAATAAAGCTTTTAAAGTTGCAGTTTTGGGTGGCATATGCCAGCAAAGAGAATGGGAGGGGTTAGGGATGAGAGTGGCCATAACAAAAGATTTATTGACCACAAAATATTTCATCTTTGCTCTCAGAGGTCATCATGTGATGCATTGACATTTTGAAGCCATCATTTTGAGTACATTGATGCCCTGCCTTTGACCGACATTTCAACTGACATTCTTTTTCTGCACCATTGATGAGCCGCATAAAAGCAGCAGTGACAGTATGTGTGGTGAGGGAGTGTAGGTGTAATAAGACTTGATTGAAATGAATGTCCATATCCCAGGTTGAAAATCATGCAAAAAATAAATCAATCAATCGAACATGCATTGTGACAGATTCTGTTAATAAAGTGTATATAAAAAAAAGACTAGCTCCTGCGGTCCATGTACTGCACTGTTGCATACCTGAGAATTGCTGCCTCAGAACATCTGGAGAGATTTTAATTAGTTCACTTACTCACTCATTTGCCGAACTGCTTAGTCAAACCTGGGGTGTGGCGAGGCTGGAGCCGATCTAAGCCGACATACTGGGTGAAGGGGGTACACCCTGAACTGCTCCATAGACCATTGCGTGGAAAAGACACACACCAGTAATTCACACTCATGTCTATGCCTATGTTCATGTCTTTTGCTGTGGATGGAAACGAGGATACCCAGAGAAAGGTTTTGCAAGCACAGGGAGGATATGCAAATTTTCTATTGGGAAATATGCAAATGCCCAACCCTGGGATTCGAACCCAGCACATACTTGCTTTGAGGCAGATGTGATAACCACTACTGCACCATGTCTTTCCTAATTAGTTCAGTCAGCTTTACAGAATGTAACTGTATGTGTGTGTGTGTGTGTGTGTGTGTGTGTGTGTGTACATATATAGTATGTGTATATAGTATTTTTTTGGTTAATACAGTCTTTTATTAGCTACAAGGTGTAAGCTGGTGACCTTCCAATTATGTAAATGGACAGAAAAGAATATGAAGTCATGACTGTCATGTCTCTTATCCCTGTGTACAAAGGCTTTAAGTGGCCTAAAAGCAGTGTAACAATATCCGCACCCTGTGTTGAGACATGTTTGGGGCTGATGTCATTGGTCTGAGGCACTCTGGAAGCAAAAAAATAACTTTATGTTGTGTCTGGATTGCAAACAAGCAAATTAAATAGATTGCTCTTGCTTTTATTTTCTGATTAATTAGTCGAAGCAGTAAGGTACAATCGCAAAGGACGTCCTTCTGGGTCAGATCTCCTATGTGTAATTTATTTCAGAATGAGTGGCTGTGCATGAAAAATAAACAAATAAATAAATAAAAATGCTTGAATATTAATGTAGTGGTTAATCATAAAATTTTACTACAATGACTGCATTCCTGAGATTTGTTTCCTAGCAACAACATTGTGGCTTTTTTTTCTTCAAGTATTTAGCTATGTATATTTTTTGCATTTTTTTCCATATATGCTGTAGTTTTAAAAACTACAGTGGAAAAAATGTGGTTCTTTTTTATGTAAATTATGTTGACCAGAAATAAATCAAATCGGTGGAAAGTAAAAATTGTATTCAGATATATGCAAAGTGTACTTTGATGTAATTTGATGTATGCAAAGCGACTTACTTTTTTAATTACAGCTAAGTATCTGAGGTGTGGCATTCACCTCACAGCAAGAAGATCCTGGGTTTGAGTCCTGGGCTTGGGCATTTCTGTGTAGAGTTTGCATGTTTTCCCAATGCTTACATGGGTTCGCCACAAGTGTGTTTTTTAACTCGAAAATCTGCAAAGAGTGACTCCTTGAGTCGAAAAATATTTTTTTTGATATACTCTATTAATCTGGTAAAATAAATCTTAAAACTCTTCATTTAACCCATCCAAAGTGAGCGCACTCATTTGGATCAGTGGGCTGCTATACATTGAAGCGCCTGGAGAGCACTTGGGGTTTAAGTGTCTTCCGCCATGATGGTGGAGGAAGGGAAGGTATAGGAAGGGATTAACCATAATATTGGAATAAGATTGAGTAGTGTGGAAAATGAATGAATGAATGAATGAAACTAATTGACTCAAAGTTTAGTTGTATTGGAGGAGAAAAAAAAAGATCATACAATTGTGCCAAACATGGTGCAGGATTGTTATTTGTATTTGTTGTTGTACATTACCAGTTGCCCCTTTACCGTTTTTAAACAGTACATTATTAAAAGTAAGTGGTGGGTGTTGTGTTTTTTGAATGTAGAGGTCTCTCGGGTGTTTATTTCATGGTTCAGCAGGACACCTTACCCTCCTATCTATTCATCATACCTTATTTTCTACAGAAGAAAGTTAGCCAAAGGTAAAATGATGTGTTTATTGTGCCACAGTCCCTATTACTCTTCTCTTCCATTTATCCTTGAACAAATTCTTGTTTTTTTTTTTTACTCCTTACAAAATCCTCTCTCTTCTTTTATGTTTGTGTGACCATGGCCTTTCACAGGTCTTTCAACTAGCAAGTCATTTTTTGTGTGGATGAAAGTCCCAGCAGTAAATCTATCCTTTTCTCCATAAATGTTAATTAAAGCCATGTGCACTAATTCAGAGCGATAAGCATGTGATTACGGTGACTTTTTCCTCTCTCTTTTCTTTAGTAACAGTGAAAGTACTTGTACAAGATGTACTTGTTAGGTAACCTTTAGAGAAAAGCATCCCCTCCAGAGAACTATTCACTAAAAGATTGTGGAGTGTAGTCAGAACCTGCCGGCGTCATTAGTGACCTCTGTCAGACCTGCTGGGACACTCCGCTTTTTAACATCCAAGTGTGGTGGTTTTCATTCACTGAAATCTGTTTTGCACTTAATAAAAACAGCCGATAACTCTAGATTAACTGATATTCTGGAAGCCCCACCTACTTCACTCCAGCTTGCATCATTAAAAGTGTAACAGGACTGTAATTTTGAACCTAACTCCACCCACTGCATCATTTTTTTAAAATGCTTAAAAGTTGGCAAGGGACTGGGAAGGCAGGTAGGGAGGGATTAGTCACCATTGGCATATATTTGAAGGAGATGTTTAAAATAGGTGTGCGTGTGTGTGTGTGTATGCGTGTGTGTGTGCGTGTGTGTGTGTAAAGTGGGAGTCAAATATTTTATATATTTACAAGTGCAACTTTTCTCCAATTCCCAAATTGGATCACCTGCTCATTCCCACCCACCAGCTAGCTGTCAATCAAACTACAGCCAACTGGGGATAATGGTGGCTAACTTATGCTTCTGCCGAGACACTAGACTATGCAGTAATGTGCAGTAGTCGCAAATTTTACTTGTTTGAAGTTTTTTGATGTCAGAAGTGGGAGCCCACTTCTGACATTTCCCACGACCCTAATTAGGAATAAGCGGTTCAGAAAATAAATGAATGAAGTTTTTTGATGAGAATTAATAAACGAACAACAATATATAGTAATAACAAAAATAACAGTCTCTTTTTTGAGAAAAAAAGTTAATATTTTGTGTGGCCACCCCTTACTTTGATTAAAGCATTTAACCTTTCGGGCATAGTGTTCACATGTTTTTAATTTCTTTACTCACTAAACCACTCCATAATCCTTGAAGTTCATTCATGCTCTACAAAAGTGAAAAATAAATAAAATATTTTTTTCTGAAAAATTGGTATTTTCAGTGTTTTTGTTTATTAGCCATACTTTTATCTCAATATATTTGTTGGAATTTTCTTTTGGTTCTTATTGCCTACAATAGCATTGTTCAATACAGGTTCACCAAAAATTATAGGGAAGTAATTTTTTACTTCTTTTTATTAGGAGCCCACATTTGTCTTACAGCAAGAAATGTTCTGGGTTTGAGTCTGAGACTCCACAAGGCCATTTCTGTGTGGAATTTGCACGTTCTCCCCCTGCTTGCATGGGTTTCCTTTAGGTACTCCAGTTTCCTGCCACAGTCTAATAATATGCACATAAGGCTAATTGGCTTCCTAATTGCCCCTAGGTGTGAGTGTGAAAGGGCAGTGGTTAAGGCTTTAAGTCTCTGATCAGAAGGCTGGAGGTCATGACCCAGTATCACCAAACTGGCACTGTTGGGCCCTTAATCAATGTCTTTAACCCTCAACTGCTCAGTTGTATAAATGAGACAAATGTAAGTTGCCCTGGATAAGGGTGCCTGCTTAATGCCTTAAAGTAAAATAAACTCAATGGTTGTGTGTGCGTTGGCCTTGGAGTGAACTTGTAGAACATATATTGATTATGAAGTAAGAAATATCATTGCATGAAACAGAGAACAAATATAATTTATTTTTATTTCACATGAGCTTCATCTAATAAATACTTCTGACATTATTGTTAGTGGCAGCATGGTGGTATAGTGGTTCTTGCGTCTGTCTCATAAGAAGGACCTAGATTCGGTGAGGGAGATTCTGGTGGGAGTGTTTGTGTAGTTTCTCTTTGGGTACTCACGTTTCCTCCCACAGTCCAAAGCCATGTACATTGTGATTGGCTGTTACAAATAGCCCATATGTGTGAGTGTGAATACTTGTGTGTTACCCCTGTGATTGACTGGCTAGCTGTTCAGGGCGTATCTTGCTTTTGCCTAGAGTCAGATGAGATAATCAGGTCAGGTCGTCTGCAGACGAACACCCTGCCGTCACTGCCAATCCATCCGCTCCATCATACACCCAGCTGGCTCCTCTGGGCTTGCTGCGCCAGCTTCCTCCCTCCAGGGTCCTTTGCTTGCTGGCAGCTCAGGATGTTGGTAGCAGTACAGCTAGCCCCATTCTTCTTTATGCAGTCATGGCTGTCACTCTTAGAACTTGATACAGCTTTTCGTTATTGACGTACTGGCCTGGAGCGAAGTAGCATCCTGGTATAACAGCTGTCAAGACACCTCTGGTGTATAGATGTGCAGACGACTTAACCTAAATAGATGAACAATATGAAATAGTATCAGTATTTGGAGTGTAGTTGTTTGGGGAAATGCTTGAACTGTCTCTAAATTCTGTTTAAACCATGGAACCATTAATAGAAACTCTAAAATAAGAACTTTAAAACGTGCCTTTAGACCATTTTTTATTAGTACATCTTAAGGTGTGCTTACTCTAGGCATGGCTGCCTTGTACCGTGACCAAGCTCTTAGTATTGTTCTTCCTCTTGTTGTGCTCTTTTCCTTTCTTTTTTTTAAAGAATGCATTTTCTTCACATGGTGAAAAATCGATGCCCGTGCTGCTACAAGCTTTCAGAGAACAGAAGAATAAAGGCGAGAACTTTGTGCCCCTTTTGCTGAAATGTTTTTTGTGGCCAGTGGATGTGGAAGGTGAAATTGCGTGAAGTCCTTAAGCACTCTGAATACAGCCTCAGTGCATTCCACTATTCCTAGTAGGGTAGGAATATGTGAGAGTTTGTATTATGTGGGGATATTTGGCTGGTCCCCGTTAGGAAAACTAGGAAATCTAAGTTCCACCAGTCAGAGGTAGCCCGATTTAACCATCATCAAGTGTCTGGCTCAGAACTTCCCAACCTTTGTACTGGAGAACCCCAGTCTTGCACATTTGTAATTTTCCGTGCTCCATCACACCCACTTCAAGGCATGGAAAGCTATTAATTAGTTAAAACATGTGTGTCGTTAACAAGGAAAACGTTAAAATGTGCAAGGCAGGGGGTCCTCCAAAACCAGGGTTGGGAACCCCTTCCTTAGTTAACCCCAGCCATGCACTTACAAGAGTAGAGTACTCAATCAGACTTCACTTCCCCATGCAGCCCAAGCCCAGGAGCAAACACAGGACCTTCTTGCTGTAAAGCGGACATGGTGACCACTACACCACCATGCCGCCCGAAATGCTCGTTAAGTTAATCGGAAAAGTTTTCAATGTAGATGTGGAACTTTTCGGCGGCACGGTGGCGTAGTGGTTAGCACGTCCGCCTCACAGCAAGAAGGTCCTGGGTTCGATTCCCAGCTCGGGC
>JBCNYG010000012.1:18236626-18250674 GCA_039654305.1 Porochilus rendahli | reverse complement strand
GTGTGGGTGTGTGTGTGGGTGTGTGTGTGTGTGTGTGTGTGTGTGTGTGTGTGTGTGTGTGTGTGTGTGTGTGTGTGTCAGTTTCAGGCTGGGACGTACTGTGCTGTCAGTTCTCTTGCTCTCAGTATGACCAATTCCACCTTGAAAGTATAGAACTGACAATCTTCTGATTTTGGGGTCTGAATTAGCTCCAAGTGTGTGAGTTGATTTATTCCATCTCTGTGGTCAGTGTGTACTACAAGTGTGTGTGTGTTGTCAGTGTGGTTGCTGGTGAGTCAGTGTGTTCAGGGCTCTGCTACAGTGGAGTGAGGATTTAGATCCAAAAAGAGCTGTAGAGCTAATTACTCGCTGCTCACCTCCAAGAATCTCCATTCTCTCTCTCTCTCTCTCTCTCTCTCTCTCTCTCTCTCTCTCTCTCTCTCTCTCTCTTTCTTCCTCTGTGTGTGTGTGTGTGTGTGTGTGTGTCTCACTTGCCGAAACGCTTAATCTTACTAGGGTTGCAAGGAGGCTGGATCCTATCTCAGCCAACACTGGGTGAAGGTGGGGTACACCATCACATCATCGCTGTGCAACACACACAACCGTTCATACCCACACTCACATCTACGAGTAATTTGAGCTTTAAGCCAATTGCAGTGCAATTTCAGTGTATGCCTCTGGACTGTGGGAGGAAACTGGACTACCTGGAGGAAACACATGCAAGCACATAAAGGACATGCAAACTCCAATCAGAGATGCCTAGGAATTGAACCCAGGACCTTCAGGCTGTTAGACAGAAGAGCAGACAACTACATCACTATGCCACCATCTCTCTCTTTTTAATTTAATAATCTTTATTAGCATCACATGAAATATATGAACACATTCTTAACTATTATCATTAGATATTTGAAATAAATCGACTCTCTTTCTCTTTGAAAATCCAAACCTCTCGCTCTCTCTCTCTCTCTCTCTCTCTCCAGTCTTTGTGTGCCTGTCTCTTTTTCCTCTATTGTCTCTCTCTCTTTTGTCTGTTTTTGCCCTTCACTGTCTCCTTCCTCATTTCTTTTCTCTAACCCCCTGTCTTTCTCTAGATTTTTCCATTCACTCTCTGACTTTCTTTCTCTCTTTCTCTCTCTTCCTTAAACTCTCTCTCTTTGCTTTTTCACTTTATTTTCAATATTTTGTTTGCATTTTCACTGTTTTGACATGAACTCAATAAGAATGGGTATAAATCGTATTCATTTGCCTGAGGGGTTTTAAAAAGATGAACATATAGGACAAATGCAACAGCGCTAACCGTTCCCGAGTTCAGAGCGAGTTCAGACAAGTGTATCAAAAAGCTACAGCAAAACAGATTAAAATATTATATAAAGAATGCAATATGGACTAACAACTGTCGGAATATGAACTCTGGGTAAACTTAAAGAACTTAAGAAATGGTGGCAGGATATAAGAGGAAAAGAAGAACAAAACTTGAGAGATAAAACCAGCATAAATAAACAGATGGCGGGTCAGTGAGAGGGAACTGTAATGAATGAGGAGACCTTTACAAAACTGTGCTGATTGTTTATAAAAACTGTTTACATAATTTACATGCTCTTCTTTCTTATAGTCATGATCAGAACTCGTATCAGAGTAGTGCTTTTCACACCAGTAAAAGGAAAACAAATACAAATTTAAATAGTATCAAGAATGTTGATCTTCTTGAAGGAAAATGAAAAAATGAAACAGCGGAATATCTTGGGAAGTTGAAATACATTAAATACAAACAAATGTATTTCATATTTCTCATGAGATTACAGTAATGCAGCTAATGAGCATATTTATAGATATTTAAAATTATCATTTATTTAAAATAAATTATTTATAGTTATTTAAAACGGTCCTGTTGATGTTTGCAGAAAATGATTGCATGGTGGCACAGTTGTTAGCACATCAACCTCACATCAAGAAAACCCCGGCTTTGATGCCCAGGATCAGGCAGTTGTGGAATTGTAGTAGTTTTCACATGTCCACCCAGTCCCTGCGTAGGCTTCCTCCGGGTACTGGTTTCATCCCACAGTCCAAAAGCATGCACAATATGCTAATTGGTTGTTCCAAATAGCCCCTAGGTGTGAGTGTGAGAATTATCAACCAATAGAACTAAACAAAAATTTTACTTGTGATTATAATACACTACATTCCAAAATTATTCGCTCATCTGCCTTCACACGCATAGGAACTTAAGTGACATCCACTTGTTAATCCATAGAGTTTAGTATGACATCGGCCCCCGCTTTGCCACTATAACTGCTCTGGCAAGCTTTCCACAAGCTTTATAGTTTATTGGGGTTTTTTTGTGTGAGGTCAGACACTGATGTTGGACAAGAAGGCCTGGCTCACAGTCTCCGCTCTCAATCATCCCAAAGGTGTTCAGGACTCTGTGCAGGCTAGTCAAGTTCTTCCATACCAAACTCACAAATGGACCGTGCTTTGTGCACTGGTGCGCAGTCATGTTGGAACAGGAAGAAGCCATTCACAAACTGTTCACAGAGGGTTGGGAGCAAGAAATTGTCCAGAATCTCATGGTATGCTGAAGCACTCAGAGTTCCTTTATCCAGAACTAAAGTGCCAAACCCAACTCCTGAAAAACAACCCCACACCATTATTCTCCTCCACCAAACTTTACACTTGGCACAATGCAGTCAGACAAGTACCGTTCTCCTGGCAACCGCTAAACCCAGACCTGTCGGTCAGATTGCCAGATGGAGAAGTGTGATTTGTCACTTTAGACAACTCTTTAGTGCTGTAGAGTCCAGTAGTGGGTGCTTTACACCACTGCATCTGACGCTTTACATTTCACTTGGTGATATATGGCTTGGATGCAACTGCCCGGCCATGAAAACCCATCCATGAAGCTCTCTATGCATCTCTCAGCTCTCTATGGACTGTTCTTGAGCTAATTTAAAGGCCAAATGAAGTTTGGAGGTCTGTAGCGATTGACTCTACTAAAAGTTGCCAACCTTTGTGCACTATGCTCCTAATCATCTGCTGGCTCTGCTGTGCCTATCCCTTCATGGCTGAGTTGGTGTCGTTCCTGATCATTTCCCCTGTTATTGTTATAATACCACTGACCGTTGACTGTGGAATATTTAGTAGTGAGGAAATTTCATGACTGGACTTTTTGGCAAAGTATAGTGCTACGTAGCATGTTTTTTGTACTTCAGAGTTTTAGGATATATAGCATGTAAAAGTAAATCACAGTGGTGTAGTGGTTACAATATCCAAGAAGGTCCTGGGAACAAGATTTTTGTGTAGAATTAGATTAAGTGGTTTGGAAAATTAATACATTAATTAAATAAAATATCTATAAACAATTGTTTACATGTCAAAATGAGTTTTACTTTGTCCTTTCCTCTAAATGTAATAAGAGAAAAAAATTGGTGAAAAACTGGAGAGAATCAACTCTTCTGCCTTTGAAGACATTCCTGTGTTGAAAACTTAATTGACTGTTAAACTGCTGTCCCGGGAGACTGTTTCCATAAATGTTAGAAACGTTTTCTTATGCTATAAAGGTCCCTTTAAATGAGTTACTATAGAAACAATAATGTGTTAGAATAAACACAGTAATATAAACCTGCAATGTACTTTCAAACCAAAACTGTTTTGGATTAAAAGAGGGTTTTTTTTCTCGGTACGGGGCTTCCCTTACTCCTTACGTGTATTCAGTTAGGCAAATGAGTGAGAGTGAAAGATATGGTTTTTAATATTGTATATATGTGATTGTCTTGGCAGTTAAATAATTTCTATATGTAACACTTTCTATACTCCTTTCAACTGTCCTACTTTTCCTCTGTTTCATTTTCTTTCCTTCAATCCTGATTCTTCATTTCCTCTCTCATTTCACTCCTGCTTGATCCATTCTGTCATCTCAATCTCTATTTTCTCCCACTCATCCTCTCTGTCACCTCCCTCTCTATATCTGTTTTCACTCTCTTCTCTCTCTCTCTCTCTCTCTGTTTTATCTTTCATTACACGTTGGTGTATTCTTTCTAAAAACAAATCTCCTCTTGTCTTCCAGATGGATCCTGTCCAGAAAGCGGTAATCAATCACACGTTTGGGGTGTCCATCCCTCAGAAGAAGAAGCAAGTGATCTCATGCAATATTTGCCAGCTCCGCTTTAACTCGGACGTGAGTGCTTGGATTAGACTTATTCCACAGATTGTATGTGGGAACATGAGAGATTCACATCATTGTGGGTTGGGAAGGGATCGGGGGGGAGGCTTGGGTGTGTTGTGCATCTGTCTTCTGTCAGCGTGTCATATTTCATTAAGATCACTGTAAGATCACCGTCTGATAATTTAGTGTTGTTGTAGGACAGCTTTTTAGTGGCTCCTTCTAGAACACATTGATTCGACTCATTAGCTTAATAGCATATACTTCATAAAGTTAAAATGTGTGTCAGGGACGGTGGCACTGTGGTTAGCACCTCACAACAAAAAAATCCTGTGTTCGAGTCCTGGGCTCCACTTTTCTGTGTGGAGTTTGCAGGTTCTCCACGTGCTTGTGTGGGTTTCCTCCGGAAGTTCCAGTTCCCCCCACAGTCCAAAGAAATGCACATTAGGATAATTGTCTCTGCCAAATTGTCCCTAGGTGTGAATGTGGGTGTGAATGGTTTTGTGTGTGTTTGTGCATGTGTGTGTTGACCATGTGATGGTCGAGCAATCTGTTCATGGTGTACCCTGCCTTTGGCCATTGTTGGTTTCAGGCTCCCTGTGACCCTAACAGTACAGGTAACTGGTTTGACAAATGACTGAGGTGTGTGTGTGTGTGTGTTACCGCTCTATAGTCATGTTGCTTGGTATATCAGATAGCTGTGCTGTTATAGGAGAATAAAATTACCAACGACAGAGTGGTGGGATACAGCCTGACAAAAAGTGGAGTGAATACTGCCACCCTGAAGTTGACCATTTTCCTCACAAACCTCAGAAGTGTACCGTTTAGGCTAAGCAAAAATATCACATGCTACTTTTTTATTATAATAATTACTAATGTATTATTAGTACTTCCACTACTGTCTGTTTGCCACAGTCTGTTGTACAACTGTTTAGGTCTTAAAAATTCACTGAATACCATGATTGACCAATTAGGATTCAGTATGTCAGTGAACTGTTTCCTTGGACTTTCACACCAAGCCTCCTGGCCTACCGGTTTCTATAGCATGAAGTGACTAGCAACTAGACCATCACAGGGTACCGTCACAGTATTTTAACTGCTGGATATCGGTTGTTAAGACCTTGCCCAGTCATAGCACGGTGGAGGTCTAAAGGGAATGCGAACCCACATCCTCACACCCAGCAGATTTGAATTACTGTCAGAGTCGCTATTATATTATATATATATACTACCGCAATAATTTAGGACTTGCAGTTGTTATATAACCAACTGGACTACATGTTGGACTGTAATGATATTTTTCTTAAACGGTTTGTATTTTTATGGTTTCAATCAAATGAAATGGTTTCCCTATTGAGCCTGGTTCCTCTAAAGAGTATTTCCTGGCCACTGTTGCTGCAGGCTTGCTCATAAGGGATGTGTAGGGGTTGTAGAAAAATTCTTAGATTTCTTCTTAAATTAATGTTACTATGTAAAGCTGCTTTGTGATGATGACAATTGTAAAAGCGCTATGCAAATAAAACTGAATTGAATTGAATATTAGTTGGAAACGAGTGCCGACAGACATACTGTTATATAGGAACACTAATAGGAAACCATCTAGACTTTCAAATGTGAGAATTACTTTTCTAAACCATCTTGTAAAACCATCAAATGAGAAAGGTCTTTTTGCTACTTTGCTAACCTCCATGTGCTATAAAACATGTTGTAGGATGAGTAAATGGGTATTTAAAACCAGAACCTATATAGAGCCTATTCGCATGGGGGATCTACCTTACACTCTGGATGCTTCTAAAGATTTTTATACTGTGGCACTGTATTAAAGCATGCTTAGTTTTATTAGCATGTGCATTTAAAGCATATGTGTTTGATCAGTGTTCTCAGTCGTGTTCCTTCACATCACCAGCACTACAATAATAAGTGTATTTCCTGCAGTTTTATTGCACCAGATTAACAGCATCAGCTCTCAAACCATTATAAACCTTTATAAAGCATTAATCAATGTGTTAAAGAAGGAGAAACCCTAAGATGTACAGTGTTGGGGACAAAAACTAATGTGTGTTAACAGAAGTGACATGAGGCTCACTTTTTTTTTTTTTTTTACTTACTGACTGGTCACAAGTTTGGGGAGGAAGTAAAACAAAGATGGACAATGTGAAGGGGAAATTTTCACTTGCTACAGAGTGAATAAGGAGATTAAGGGTGTGCTGAAAGGGTTTCATTGCCAGTATTCCAACATTGCAGAGTGACTAAAAATAACACCTTGGCTCCCACTTTAACTGTGGCTATACACACTCAAGTCTCACAAGCAGTTCTGCCTCTTCTGACTATTCTACTTTTAAAACTAATGCATAGAACCACTTCATTACCAGATTTGCTGCCATCTTTATTTAACTGATATCCCTAATAAATAAATAATAAGGGACGGCATGGTGACATAGTAATTAGCACTCTCGCCTCACAGCAAGAAGGTCTTGGGTTTGAGCCTCATGATTGTCAAGGGCCTTTCTGTGTGGAGTATAATTTTCTCCCTGTGTTTGTAGGGGTTTCCTCTGGGTGCTCCAGTTTCCTCCTTCAGTTCAAAGACACGTGCATTAAATTGATTGGCTGTTACAGATTGACCGTCGGTGTAAATGTATGCAAGTTTGTACTGGAAGTTTGGCATCAGGAAGGGCATCTGGCTTTGAATATCATCGATATCGCACAAACTTCCTTATGCTTGTCACATATCAAAGTTTACATTTTCCCAACTGTAACGACAAAGAAACTGTTAGAATGTGTCCAAGATCACTATATATATATATATAAGGTCCTTAGTCGATTTTCCGTAGTACAGTGCTCGATACAGTAAAGTAGAGCTATATATGTGGTATAAGGAAAAAAAACAAGACTACAGTTTTCTCCCTACAGAGCTGTTTCGTGGTTGCCCACTCATAAATCCCCTGATATATATATATATATACCACTTGGCTTGTCGTCCCTCTGTATTAGTTCCTGGTGACATAAACTTACTTGGATGGGACTCCATTATGTGCCATAAGTCTCCACAGACATCCTCTGTCTAGGCTGTTTAAGGCCTTCTCGAAGTCAAGGAAGTTCACCAACAGTAAGCTGTTCCATTCCAGAGACGGTTTAGTGATGATCGTTAGTTTGGCTATCTGGTCCGTGCATGAATGGTCCTTACTAAAACCATCATGTTGGTCCCTTAGCTTGGCATCAACTCCCTCCTTCATCCTCGCCAAGATGATTTGATTGAATACTTTGCTGGCTGTTTGGAGCAACATGAATCCCCAGTAATTTTTGCACTGTGTCAAGTCCTTTTATAGGTTCACCATGTACACTTTCTTTCATTTCTCTGATACAGTCTTTTCCATCCAGATTCTACTGAAGGGGGGTGTAGTGACTGTACACTTGTGTTGACATCAGCATTGTAGGCTCCACTTGGTATGGTGTCAGGTCCAGCTGCTTTCCACCTTTTTATGACTAAATGGCCTGTCTTAGCTTTTCTTCAGTTGGGGGTAGTTTTTTCTGCCTTAAAGTCTCTGCTGCAGGCGGTATTTCTCCTGGGGTTTCAGGTGGTGCTTGGTTTAGCAGCTTGCTATATTTAGCTCTACTTCAACATATCGAGCACTGTTCTACAGAAAATCGACTCAGGATTTTATATATATATATGTGGTTGTGGAGTGTAAGGCTTGAGAAAAGTAACATTTTCTGAGAAAAAGGATGAAAAAAATTGATCTATAATACATGCATTGTGAATACTATCAATCCTGTATGACCTGTTTTTGTCGAGACATGCAGGTGAAAGGGATTAACAGTTCTCAAAAACCAGGAAGCCTGAACAGACATGCATAATCTCTGCCACGTTACTCCCTTCTAAATCATGATTTTAAGTGAATGTGAAAGAATGCCAGGATGCATTTTTTTGCAGCAGAAGATCTAACATGTTCTACCTATCTGAATCAAAGAAGGAAGGCTTAAGTAAAGCAAACAAATGAATGTATTTACTGTAATCATTTGCATGAAAGTCTGAATCTAAACTAAACTGCTCTCTGGATTAATATAAAAAAAACACTTCTTCTTAGGCCTAGTTTATGATCATTTTCATTTTACAGAAAATGTATTTTCCCCCATTATTTATATATATATACTTATCCATGATGACAGTGACATAAGTAACACTGACATTATATTGTATACATACATACATTAGGGCTTTCAATTCGTTTTTAAGTAGCAGGAGAACCACTAAAAGTAGCAGGCACCATTAAACACACGCCGCCTCCCCTTGACTTTCCAGAGTCCTGTGTTCTGTCCATGCGGTGAAACGAGAAGAACTCGGCCGGCTGGATGGCATGGTCCAGCACAGCTGGGTTCAGCCATGTCTCGTTGAAGCAGAGGAGACTGCAGTCCCGAATGTCTCTCTGGAACTTTACCCTGGCCCTGAGGTCATCGAGCTTATTCTCCAGAGACTGGACGTTGGTAAGCAGAATGCTGGGCAGAAGTTTGTGGTGTGCACGAGCTCTCAGCCTGTTCCTGACGCCGGCTCATTTCCCCCAGGGCCTCCATTTCGGGTCCCGTCCTTTGTTCTCCCTCAGGATCTCCTTCGGCCAGCTCGGGTCCGTGGTTAAAAGCGTCGAATTGTGAGTTCATTGTACACCTATAGAAATAAGAGTATCCCTATCATAACGAATGCACTCCATGTTAACAATTTTGCCGCTTTCATGAAATAAAAATTACTTTTAAAAAACAAAACAAAGAAAAAGTGGTAGGAGCAGTCACGACGGCGGCCGACTTCGACAGCGCTGGAAGTAGAACCAGGTTTGAGAAGCATTTAGAATTTTCTACATTTATGAATTAATATCACCTAAAGGAAATCCAATATAACAAATACGCTATATATACTGCAATGCAAAACTTCCGTTCTCTAAAATAAAATATTTCATTCATTCATGAATCTTCTTCTGCTTCTTCCGGGGTTAGGTCGCAGGGCCAGCAGCCTAAGCAGTGAGATCCAGACATCCCTATCCCCAGCCACTTCCTGCATCTCTTCCGGGGGGACGCCAAGGCATTCCCAGACCAGCCGAGAGACATAGTCCCTCCAGCGTGTTCTGGGTCGGCCCCGGGAGGCATTCTAATCAGATGCCCGAGCCACCTCAACAATAAGAAGAAGCAGCGGTTCTACTCTGAGTTCCTCTTGAATGACAGAACTTCTCACCCTATCTCTAAGGGAGAGACCTGCCACCCTGCAAAGGAAGCTCATTTCAGCCACTTGTATTTGCAATTTCTTTCTTTCAGTCACTACCCTAAGCTTGTGACCAGAGGTGAGGGTAAGAACATAAATTGACTGATAAATTGAGAGCTTTGCCTTCTAGCTCAGCTCTCTTCACCAAGATGGACCGTACAAGCTCCGCTTTACAGCATAGGCTGCACCGATCCACCTGTAAATCTCCTGCTTCATCCTTCCCTCACTTGTGAACAAGACCCCGAGTTACTTGAACTCCTCCACATGGGGTAATACCTCATTTCAGACCCAGAGGGTGCATTTCATTCTTTTCTGACTGAGAACCATGGCCTCGGACCTGGAGGTGCTGATTCTTATCCTAGTCGCTTCACACTCAACTGCAAATCACTCCAGTGAAAGCTGAAGGTCCTGGCTCAATGAAGCCAAAAGAGCAACCAGGCCACCAAACCAGAACCTCATAACACCTTGACTGCGCCTAGAAATTCTATCCATAGATATTATGAACAGAACCGGTGGCAAAAGGGTAGCCTTGGCGGAGACCAACCCCCACTGGAAATGAATTGAACATGTTGTTACCAATGCAGACCAAGCTCTGTCTCCAGCAATAAAGAGACTGAATGGCCCATAGCAAGAGGTCCGATATTCCATATTCCCAGAACACACCCCACAAGATAGCCTGAGGGCCATGGTCGAAAGCCTCCCCCAAGTGCAAAAAGCACATGTGGAGTGTTTGGGCAAATTTCCATGCCCCATCCAGGATCCTGTAAAGTGTGTAGAGCTGGTCTAGAGTGTTTCGGCCAGGATGAAAACCACATTGTTTCTTCTGAACCCAAGGTTCAACTATTGACCGGACCCTCCTCTCCAGAACTCTCGAATAGACTTTCCCGGGTAGGCTGAGGAGTGTGATTTTATGACAGTTGGAACACACCATCCTTTCCCCTTTCTTAAAAAGGGTAACTACCACCATGATTTGCCAATCCAGAGGTACGACTCCCGATGACCATGTGATGTTGTAGAAATGTGTCAACCAAGACAGCCCTACTACATACAGAGCCTTGAGGTATTCAAGGCAGACTTTAGCCACCCCTGGAGCTTTTGAACTACCTCGGGGACCCCCCCCCCCTCCAAACCTCCAGGCTCTTCCTCTTCCACAGAGTGGATTGTGGTTGGTGGGATTGAGGAGTTCCTCGAAGCATTCCTTCTACCTCCCGACAACTCTATGTCCCTTGCCTCCATTGGGATGTGGTTGGAGCTCTGCCGGAGGTGAGCATTGAATGCCCTTCTGATAGGAGACTCTGCCAAATGTTCCCAAGAGTCCGTAACTAAGCCTCCCCTGCTAGCTAAGCCAGCTGACCACCAGGTGGTAATTGGTTGACAGCTCAGCTCCTCTCTTCACCCAAGTGAGGAGAGGAGCTAAACGGCTGAACATTCTATCTAGATGTCCACTACTGTGGTCTATTTGACAAGGCAACCGAAGTGCAGCTGAGGTAAGGTGCTCCATGATGAGATTGCAGTGAGACTGTTAATGATCTTGAAGCCCTTTTTGACCTTGCAGTTTGGCTGGATAACTGCTTAAGGGAAAGGAACCTGAGTTGCAAATTTTCATACCCCTTGTCAAACCAGTTCCCACAGAGAATTTACCACTGCCTTGTTAAATTAATCTCCTAAATCAATGCAATTGGGTGGTACTCAGATCACCCCATCAGAATGTGACCGCTGCATGAAAGAGCAGTGTTGCCTTTACTGTGGGCTGCCTGGACATTTCCATTCTGCCCACCCAGAGCTCTTGGGAAACGCTCTGTCCAATACAGACAGGGAAGGACCATAATGGGAATTACTCACATTGCCCCACCTTCCAACAAACGATTGTTTTTTCCCATTACACTGACTTGTGCAGGTCTTCAGATCCCTTTTGATCCACTCCCTGCACCTCTGACAGTTACTGCTCTGGATGGAAGACCCCTAAATCTCGGGAAGATAACACTTTTCATCTGGGCCTCTCCATTTAACAGCATTAGGAGGAGTTGTGCTTCCATCTGATACAGTCTCCAGAGTTCCCTGTGATCCTTGACCACCCCTGGCTTGGTCATCATAACCCACACCTGACTGGTCACTGGTACTGTCCTTAATTGGAGCTCCACTTGTCAAACCACCTGCCTGATCCAGAGTACTCATAACCCTATTCTCAAGTCCACAGAACACCTAGACTAATCTCAAGTCCCTAGCCAATATAATCATCTTAAGCCAGTCTTCAGTAAAATAAAAGCCAGCTCTTTACCTCCTCACCATCCATATGACTGCCTCATTGATTTGCTGCTTGGTGCTTGTCCTCCCAGAGGCCACATCATCTTCTCTTGAGAGTGCAGCCATGGACAATTGCACAGAAGAGTCCATTGCTGCGGGGATCATTTGTCTGTTAACCTCCCATGCTGAGGATGGGTTTGTCTTTGCAGTAAAATGTGGGGAGGGCTTTGTCCCATCATTGATTACAGGGGTCTCAACAAAATCACTATCCATAACCATTACCCCTTGCCACTTATGGCCACAACATTGGAGCTACTATGAAGCTTTGATCTTCTTGTCCTGCCTACCACCTTGTGCACATTACACAAGGGGATGAGTGGAAGACTGCCTTTCACACTCCCACTGGGCACTATGAGTACCTAGTAATAGCTTGGTCCACTTCCTTATCAGTGAAGGAGGTGCATCTCAAGGTTTGGCAAACTTTTACTGCAAATTTATCTTGACCTTCAGTATGGTGGTGGCCCTTGTCTGCTCTCACCAAAGGGAGGAATGCAGGGTTTCATTGGGGCTCTGAATCAAATGCTGCTTCACTTCATCACCCATTCTTATCCTCCCAGAGCAAGAGAAGCTTTTCATTGTGGAGACAGATGCTTTGGATGTGGGTGTGATAGCTGTGTTTTTTTTTCAGAGGGATGACAACAACAAACTTCTGCATTCTTTTCACATCATCTTACACCTACTAAGAGAAACTAACAAGTAGAAGACCGGAAATTTCTGCCAGTTAAACTGGCAATTGAGGAATGGAGGCATTGGCTTGAGGTGGCCAAACATCCATTTCAGATACCTTCAGGTGACAAAAATCTTGAGTATATCCATCAAGCCAAAAGCTTTGGCAGGCACGCTGGTCTCTATTCTTTAACAGGCTTCAGTTTATTTTGTCTTGCCCTTGCTCCAAAAATCTTAAAACCGATGCCCTATCTCAAGTTTATGGTGGCAGTAATAAGGCTGTCACATCCATTATACCGAGTTCCAGAATTCCAGAATCTTGTATGATGGGATCTGGAAACTGTAATGAAACAAGATTCAGATCTGGAGACTGCCCTGAGGTCCATAGCAGCCAATAGCCCAGCCTCCTGGTCATCTTTTATTAGGTGGGCAGAGTACGTCCACAACACTCTACATTGCTCAGTTATAGGCATATGTCCCTTCAAATGCTGGTTCTGTTATGCCCCTCCACTGTTTCCAGACCAAGAAGTAGAACCTGGACTTTCTTCTGCACAGCAGTTTGTTTGACTCTCTCCTAAGAACCTGCCATTATGAGTGGAGTCCTGCAAACTGTCACAGCGCTTCATTGGTCCTTTCAAAGTGGCAAGGAGAGTTAACCCAGATACTTAATGTTTGTTCTTACAAAGAACCTTAAAAATTAATCCCACATTTCATGTCTCTCTTCTAAAACCTGTTTTCTCTACTCCTTTTTTCCAGAAGGCAATCCCCTTTCTCCTCGCATTATAGGAGGCCAGCCAGCATACACAGTCCATCGAATACTGGACTCCCATCAGGTGCAGGGATCACTGCAGCATCTTGTGGACTCGGAAGGTTATGGTCCAGAGGAATACTCCTGGGTTCCTTGCAGGGACATCTGACTAATTCTGGACTTCCATGCTCTACTGAGAGGAACTTCAGGAGCCGTTCTTTGGGGTGGGGGCTGTCGGGGGTTCCTGTCAGTATTGTGGATTGTTGTTCTTTTCTTTGACCTCTAAAGGTCCACTTTGAGCTCTCTTACCCTTCATGCTTTCTTGTAATTAGTGTTATTGTGTTCACATGTGACTCTTTAAGAAGGTGTTCTTAAGAGGCGTTGTCTCACACTTTCTTTGTTTGGTGTTTAATTTCTCTGGAGCCAGTGACCAAGTTGTTCTCCAACTGTGTGACTCTTTTTCTCTCAAGACTTTTTTTTTATTTTCTTGTGCTCTGGTTTGTTTAGTGATTTTTTTCTTTGCTGGAGCTTTTGCTTTTGAGCATTTGGCACTCTTGGAATTTCGCTGAGACTGCCTATTCAGACAGTTTCTGTAATTAAAGAATTCATGATATTTGCTTACTTCTTGTAGATTTTTGCTGCCCCAACTTTCACTAAAATTCTCTCTAAATAAAAAACTCTCTCAAATGCATGTCTCTCTATTGGGTTCATCATTTCGCTGTGGCTCAGTGACTGGGAATCAGACCCACACACCAAAGACCTAAGTTCAAGCTCCAGCCCTGACAGCCCTGACAACTATATCAGTTTTATATGTTCTCTAAAGCCAGTGAACAGATTTGAAAATTTTATTGCTCTCTAAAGGTGGCACGGTGGTGTAGTGGTTAGCACGTCCACCTCACAGCAAGAAGGTCCTGGGTTCGATTCCCAGCTCGGGCGTTTCTGTGTGG
>JBCNYG010000012.1:18202954-18229455 GCA_039654305.1 Porochilus rendahli | reverse complement strand
CAATTGACATTGTCGCAAAGCAGCTTTACACAGTAAATTAAGTTGGGGAAGAATCTAAAAATGTTTTCTACAACCCTCTACACATCCCTAGTGAATCCCCAGTGTTCACTGAGATAGCCTCCAGCCTTTCCGCTACCCTAGTAGGTGTGTAGAGTGAGAGTGAGAAATTGGACATCACGTTTTAGAAGAAAAAAACATAACATTTTGGTCAAGTGTGTGTGTGTGTGTGTGTGTGTGTGTGTGTGTGTTTTTGTGATTTATAGCTAATATTTGTGTGGTTTCACTGAAAATATGGCAACATATAGGAGTCAAGTAATGATATGAGTGGCGTTGGGTCAGCAGTGAAGGGCAACTTAAGTGACAGAATTCAATTAATTTGAAATTATTTATAGCACATTTAATAAAATAGATTGCCCAAGCAGCTTTATGGAAACCCCAAAACCCATCAAAATCCAAAAACTATGCACAAGGGAGGAACCTTGACTGGAACTAGACACAAAAGGGAGTCCATCCAGTTCTGGGTGATACCAGATAATGGGATTATAAATCATTACAGATGACAGGTGTGGAAGAGAGAACACAGAGAGTATAATGTGTTTTGAAGTCCTGGGATGAGGGTCTTTATGATTACAGCAGCAGATTATCCAGACATGAGAATGAGTTTGCTGTGGGCATAAACACAGGGATTAAAAAATAATTAATTAAATAAATAAATAAAATCAGAGGAAACTGTGTGTAGATAAATAAGGCATTCCCCCAAACCAATCCAAGTTAAACTCTAGCAGTTTCACAAACACACTCACTTATTCACTCTTTTGCCAAGCTGCTAATCCTACTAGGGTGGCGGGGAGACTAAAGCCTATCTCAGCCGACACTGGACGAATGCGGGGTTACACCCTGAACAACTTTCCAGACCATCACAGGTAGCACACACAATGACTCACACTCACACCTAGGGTCAATATAAAACAACCAATTTGCCTGTTTTTCATGTCTTTGGACTGTGGGCGGAAACTAGAGCATTCGGAGGTAACCCACGCATATTCTGTGCAAACCCATGCAACCTCCACACAGAAACACTCCGGTTGAGCCCGGGACTCAAAACCATATCCCTGCTTGCTGTGAGGAGAACGTGCTAACCACTATGCCACAGTGCCTCCAGTTTCACAAACTGAATAATAGAATCTTTATCCCAAGGCAGTGTTATAAGATGTTAAATGTTATCCTCATAAATCTGGCAGGTTGTAAAGCCAGAAACAGAGATGCTGGGTTGTGTGGTATCATACTGAGCACCCAAGTTGTGTCTAGTTGAATGTTCAGAACAGATCTGTAGCCACAGAACTATGTTGGGGCTGCGGCTGCTGTTGTTGTGTGGCTCTCTGTGGGGAAAAAATGAGTAATTACTTACTGTACAGGCATGTTGTTGGCTTTGATTGAGCCATTTATTTTAAGACGAATGGTGCCGGATGGCATCGTGCCCAGCCTGATGGGGGAATCCTGCAGCGAGCTGTAATGGAGGAGTGGGAAACAGACGGGAAACATGATTGTGGCATCTGTTTTGTCTCATTTTGCATCATTTTAATCCACATTGTGAAACGCAGCCAGAGATTCGGAACAGCTCTGCACGTGTGAGGAAAGCAGGAACGGATCCATTGTTCCTACTCATTAAACTTAATTAATCGATTGTTATCGACGCTGGAACTGGATTTTCTCCAGAACACATTGTCTGAATTGCAACAAGTCTGAGACTTTATAGGTACGGCTGAGATTGTTTGGTCAGGGCCAATATCATCCAAAAAGCCCACAAAAATCACCTCGGAAAGGTAGATGATACAGTTGTGTGCAAGTGTACCTGACAAATTCAGACAAAATTATTTCTGATATGCTTTTTAACCTTAGACTTCCCACCAATCACCACCACCTCCAATCCCTTCCCCCGATGCATAGCAGTATCTCACCCCATCCTGGTCTGCCTCCCAGCACACTGAGTGTGGAGATTTCCGGGCATGAAAAAGAGGAGGAGGAAGTCAAACAGGCCAGCCAGCGCACACATTCAAAAATCAGCGTTTTGGGTGGGGGGTTTAAGTTAGGAAAAATGCTCTGGTGTTCCACTGGTATCTGAAATGAAAAATAAAGCTCTGAAAATAGGTCCTTTAATTATTACCATCCTGAATGACAGCTCTTGTATTCTTTTTCTGATTTATCTTGCTTTTGGTTTTAATTTACTAATGAAAAACAGGACATCTCTTCACAACTCTGTGTTAATCTAAGACAGACATTTTCCCACACCACTTCTAAAATGATTTGAAGCAGCATCTGCAGGGTTCATGTAGGTTGAAAGCAAGTATCAAAGGGTGCGTGCAGAACGAAGAGGTCTTTGATGCTAATTCTAGAGGTGCTTGTTCACATGCTGTGATCTCTCTCTTAGACCTGTGAGATATTATTAACCTCCTGTTATAAGGACGCAGTGCTCCAGTTAGCATCTCAGAGCAGATCAGGTTGTTCTCTTTACTTTGGAACACTCTATTTCAGTATGCAAATAGTAGCTGGTATGTTCTAATAAGAATGTACACAAGTGTATTGGCATATAAGCTCAAAGACCAAAAATAATATTTAACATTCTCTTTAAACAACAGATAAGGAGTGGTGCTGAAAAGTGCCTATTTACATTCATTGAGGTTTCTTTTGACCATAGACTTTGACAAGCCAGTCTATTTTAGGAGTGTTCCTGATTTTGCTGGATGTTGTGAATGGGATTTTTTTCACAGAGGAAAGAACACACCAGTTATCCTGTTTAGTTATCTTCTTTTAGGTCTTTTTTTTTTGGTGGGGATTTTTCTTTTTCAGTATAATGATGGTTCCAGTGTATAGATACCAAATGCAAACTCAACACTGAGTCAACACTAGAACTTTCATCTGCTTGGTTCGTCATAAAATAACAAAGAAAGAAACCATAACTGGCCAGGGCACCACAGCTTGCTTATCAGTCAATTGTTCAAATGCTTTTGAACTTCTAAAAATGTGGGACGATGTGCAAAAATGGCAGCAATTCCTAAAAGGTTCATGCAATGCTTTTGTTAAACCCCTTAAATCATGGCAGAAAGTCTACACTTTAATTACATATTGACTGCTTCATATCGAATCTATTGTGGTGGCGTACAGCAGCATGGTTACAATAATTGTGACACTGTCCAAATACTTTTTAACTGTATACAAAAATGGACAAAACAGTGGTAAAGGCCATCTTGAATCCCATCACTTTCAGGAACTACTTTGCCATGTTTTAAGTGAGAATTGTACGCCAAGTCTGATTTGACCATTTCATGTGTTTTTCTTTATTATAAAGCTATATTTACAGATGGTATTACTGATCTGAAATGATTTCTGACAGGAGTGTGATGATTTAAACACACAGTTTAGCTGATGCTAAGCAGTGGGCTGGAAGCTTGCTTTGTTTGTTAGCTGCAGGGAAAAACTAAGAACCAAACTCTAGACCCGAAACATTGCCTAGTCATTTGAATTCTTTTAGGAAAAATAATTGTACTAAAAGTTTATTTCTTCAAAACAGTTACAGATGAAATGCAGTTTGATGTCACTGTTGCGTTTCATTCACTTAAACTACATCTGACGTTTGTGGCTTACAATCTGATGAGGTTCTAGCCAGCGGCTTATAAGCGTAAACAAGCATTCTGTTTCTCAAAAAGTCTGTCGGTTGTTGTTAGTTTCATGTTTCAGGAGGAAGCATTACTTTGGTTAGCATGACTGAATGGATCTTAACTCGTTCTTAACTCAGGCACACTTGATTTGAGTTCATCTTTATCCATTCCACATGATGTGAGGCTGCATTCTTGTTGGGTATTTCCAGAAAACACACACACCATCATTTAATGCATGTGACACTTGTGCAGGGCATTTTTAAAGTGTTTTACTCACCTAGTACTTTTTAGCATGTCACCACAGGCAAGAGAAGAGAAACAGTGGAAAAGAACCATTAAGGCATAGTAAGCAGATTTTAATGAAGCATCCTGTTTTTTTTTCTTTTCTTTTTATTCGCACTGCGGGTTTGCATCAGGCTCCTGACTCACATGAAGATTAGCTCATGTTCACAGAAACTGCCTGTTTCTGTCTCTGGCTTCGTTAAAACTACAACACTACTTACTTCTGTTCCTGAGAGAGGTGAAAAAGTCTCTGTGATGAAATTTAATCCTATTCTTTTAAAGCTTGTTGAGCCTACACCGTGTCATCCTATCCTTATAGCCTGGGGTGTGAAGAAGAAAAGAAAAAAAAACAGGAGGCAAGTGGAGGTCTTTGCTAAAAGCGTTCTTGAAAACGACCTGTAATGAAGTTGGAGTTTCTGTCAGAGTCTTTAGCTCTGATAATAGGTTAGCAGGCAGCTGGGAAATGAAGACTTGAGAGGTCTTGTATGAAACCGTATTGCATTTAGAAAGAAGATATCCAACACACTGTATCTGATACGTTGAATCCTCGTATTATCCTGGAAACATCTGTAAAACGTGTTACCATGGTTTCCTAATTCTCTGCCTGAAGTAAGGTGATAAGTGTTGGTTGTGAAATTGAAGCTTGAACGTTTGTCAGTTTTATAATCTGAGCTTTCAGCCTTGCCGGTTGCCATTATCGACCAGCTGACCCAACCACACGGCTTCACATTTCGAGTTTGATAACCAAAGATTAAGATTAGTTTCTAAGCAGAGAGTTACTTAATATGGTATATAATTATACTTTCTAGATTAATGACTACAAGAAATAAGTAACCACTTTTTCCTGGTTAGGCTTGTGGTGTATCCAGAGCTGGTCCTGGGAATTATATGCTATTGCACTGCCAGTTGGTTGGCACAATAGTGTAGTGGGTAGCATTGTCACCTCCCAGCAAGAAGGTTTCATGGCTGACTGGGTCCTTTCTGTGTGGAGTTTGCATGACCTCCTTATACTTTTATGGGTTTCCTCAGGGGAACTCAAGTTTTCTTTAGCAGTGCAAAGTTACAAACAAAAGGACAAATGTCTACTCATGTCTGTGTTAACTGTGCAGCAGATTGACGACGGGGTTCGGGGGTTCCCCGGCTGTCACCCAAAAAATTGGCTCCAGTGACCCTTAAGGATAAACAGCAGAGATAATTGATGGATGGATAAGGGTGGATCACCAGTGATTTATTATTTTTTTTGTAATTATGATTGAAAGTGTTTAATAAAACCATGCTATGACTTTTAATTAGCAAAATAGCTTATCTAATCATCAATGCTAGAGTTTATTTTATTTATTCGAATAAGTGTCATCACTCAGCGTTTAAAGGAAATCTTAACTGCAGTGTTCAATCTGTTCCTGAAACCTACTGAACCTCACAGTTGTGCTTTTATGTGCTGCCTTGCTGGGGGAATTTGCTAAGCCGAATATGAGACGTTTGTTTGGTAAAGACTTTACGACTGCTGTGTAATGACCCAAATCCAGTTTCCAGCAGTACTCGTTCAGTCCATCATTATAGATTTTCTGCTCCTTTTTGATTGATAGTCTCGCTGCTCAGATCGATGGATGTAAAAGCTCAGTTGCGGTCAGTGGCCACGGCCATTAAACACTCAGGGTGAGTCTAGCCTTGTTTTCACGTTCCATGCCGTGCCGACTGTGTGGAATAAGTTTTTTCCTGCCCAAGCCCACAACATTGTTTACTTACTGTAATAGGGCTTTTAACAACCTGGGTTTAAGATATGACTCATATTAAAATTAAAATGTGCAGCACTATTTTATGAGATCTCCATTAAACACACACTTTCCAGTTTTTTTCTCTGTGTGGTGTTTTTCTGATTTTCCAAACAGGCTTGTAAATTGTTTTTTTTTTCCTGATGTTGATATTCTTTTCGTCTTTTCTTTTTTTTTTGTTCCTTAATATTTTAGTTCTGCCAACTCTTGGTTATGAGCAACCTGCTGGGCAGATTTTTACATCCCTCTAGTTGTTGGCTAAATTAGTTAAATAATAAATAAATAAATAAATAAATACAATACAATACAATACAATTTCAGTCCACCCTGGCTTAAGGTGTCTATTTTCAACAGGCAGTGTTTATGAGACCATGGTTGAGCCAGTGTGGCCTGGAAACAGCACCTAACCTCTCATTAAAGCTTTAGCATCTCAACACATAATATTTAAGACATGGTTTGAAGCCCAGAATAGCCAGTATTCCCCATCAAACACCAAGGCTATGCTCCAATTAATGCTTTATACTGCTATGTTAACACACTGGCAGTGGACTGATTGGCATGGCCAATTTGAGGCTAACACTCAAGCAAGGTAAGTAAAACCCCTTGTCAAAATATGCCAAAAGTCAACCTTTAACCTCAAAATCACCAATTGGAACACATAGGCAGTGAGTGTAACTTGAGCAAATGACAGAGATAAGGATATTATCTTCTGTGTTCTCACTGTAGCGGAATGTTAATAAGTAAAAAAACTTTGGGCTACACTGGCAAACAATGGCAAATTTTTGTGTTTAGTATCTGCTAGGTTGAACTGCTAATAAGCATGCTAATATATTTTTGGCAATAAGAGCAAAAAAACATTTAGTGGCTAGCGGTAGTAGTGGAAAGGGTGTAAAAAAATGTTAATACACTTATTATAGTAAGTTAATTTATTTCCTTACACATTAAAAATGGATCGAAATAAAGAGAAATAGACCAATTTTAATATATATTTCATTTGTATTGGGTAACTAATAGCATTCTAGGAATAAATAGTCTCAAACATGATATCTTTTCATGCTACAACATTGTAAATACACTGGGGGTGCACATTACACATGTAGGTCATTATGATGCAATAGTAAGGAGATATTGATAATCAGTCTATTTTTTTAAATTGCAATCTATAAGCATACTAATGTAGTGTGTATTTGTTGTGAATGGAAACAAATAGATTTACCATTAACTTATAGCTTGTCTAGACACTATAACACTATGATAGTGCACGATGATATCCCCCTAGGTAGGGTTGGGTCTGGTTAATACTGGATGGGAGACAATACCAGGTGCTGTGCAAGATGTGCCGAGCAAAGGAAAGGCAGACCACCCTAATGTAATATGCTTAGTCAAGTTAACCATGAGCACCTGTTGATCAGTGGCAGCTGAAACCTAAAGTAGGCATGGCACATGAAAGAAGAAGAACTGCAGGACATCGGCAGATTTTCATAAAAGTCTCTAAATGTAGATTAGGAGAACCTAGTTAAACAAATGAGAAAAAAATACTGTTGGTCTTAAAATCTTTGTATAAGAATATAGACTTGATAATTTATTTTCAGAGGAAATTATCCATTTTTCTTATCAGTGAGCTGCATAAGTAAGTTAAAGTCAATGTACGGGACTAACAGTTTTATTTACTTTTAGAACTTCTGGTGAAATATGATGATATTTTTAAGTCATATTTATGCAGACATATAGAAAAGTCTAATTCTCAAGCACCATTGTAAAGAGGTGAAAGTACTTTTTTTGTTTGTGGTGATGGACACTTAAAATAAATAGTTTGCTACGTACACTTTCTTGCTTGCTGTGATGAGTATTCATGTTAGTGGGGCCACACCTTTACATCACGGTAATAGAAGCGTAACCAAGTTTGGGTAGCCTTGACATAGCCCTGGCTTTTCCTGGTGCCATAGTGGGACAGCAGCTATTAATTTGACTCCATTCACATCTTTAATGTATACATTTACATTTGGCAGACAACTTATCCAGAATGACCGATTTTTTAGAATGACAGTTTTTATACAACAGAGCAATTAGGGGTAAAGGCCTCAACAGTGGCAGCTTGGTGGTGCTGGTTCTTGAACCCCCAACCTCTGGATCATTAACCCGGAGTCATAACTGCCCTAACCACTAAGCCACCATCAAGTTGTTGAATGGCTGCATCTGATCATAGAACTATCTAACGTTTTCTAGCAAAAGGTCAACAGGTTTGAAAGAAAGTGTTGAGAGAAAAAAGACATAAATTACCTTTCTGAGATTTACATCAAGTTTGAAGCTACTAGGAACCCATTGTCCTCCAGTGCTGCTTATTTCAGAACTGTAATCTACCTGGGGGACCCAGAAGTACAAGGTGTTCAGTGCTCAGAGACATGACCAGGGTAAGGAAGGCTGAAATGTGACCACCGTTGAACAAGACATATAAGTTAAACCGTAAAGACTGGGCCAAGAAGCACATGAAGACTGATTTTTCAAAGGTTTTATGGACTGATGGAATCAGAGCGACTTTTGACGGATCAGATGGATGGACCCGTGGCTGAATCAGTGTTGGGCACAAAGCTCCACTTCAATTCAGACACCAAGGTGGAGGTGTGGTTCTGGTATGGGCTGGTATCATAAAAGATGAACTAGTTGGACCTTTTCAGGTTGAAAAAGGACTTAAAATCAACTCCCAGAACTACTGCCAGTTTTTAGAGGACACTTTCCTCAAGCAGTGGTTCAGAAAAAAGCTGCACCTTTCAAGAAGACCAGGATTTTTATGCAGGACAATCTTCATCACATGTACCAAAATACTCCACTGCATGGCTGCCAATAAAGGCCTTAAAGATGACGGGAAAATGACATGACCCCTTCCTCACCTGACTTAAACCCTATTGGGAACATGTGGGCTGTTCTTAAACGGGAGATTTACCATGAAGGAAAACTGGACGCCTCTCAAATCAGTGTCTGGGAGGCTGTGGTTGCTGCCGCACAAAAAGTTCATCATCAGATTAAGAAATTGTCAGACTCCAGTTAATGCCAGGCTTGTGACACTTATTGAAAAGAAGGAAATGTTAGAGATGTTTATTTGTAAATTTTCAGTTGTTTGTTCGTTATTTTAATTGTAACAGATGAAAATAAAGAGGTGAGACGGAAAATATTCTTTTTTTTATTTAGTTGTCTAATAATTCTACGCACCAATATTTGCCTAATAATTGTGCACACTGAGATTTTCTCTTAAGAAAAAAAACCCTGACTTTTACCTTCTTAAAAATGCAGATTTGAGCTTTACTTACATTTGGATTGAGTGAGAAAGCTGTAGTTGTTAAAATATCAAATAAATCATCAAAAATACAACTTGCTTAATAATTGTGCACACAGTGTATACCACTGTTAGTAATGTTTGATGTAGTACACTAGGTATACTATGTACTTACTTGGGTGGTGTATGAATTTCAAAAGGGTCGACAAGTTTTGAAACTTTGACAGTTTCATAGGGAGCATTGCAATTGCAGTGCTGAGAACCAGAGTGGTCTAACCAACAGAAAGCTGTTTTTGAGAGAAATGGCATTTGAGTTTTTGTAGTATATAAAAAACATCAAGGATAATTTTCACAATATAATTAAAGGTCGTAATGAAGATGAAGGGACCATTGTGGCTTATCTCATTGTTCAATTTTTGTGGAGTAGACCACTGTGGCTCTCAGCTCTCTCAGTTCATGTACTTACCAAAATGTCGACATTTAACTAAGTGGAAACGATGATTGCACCATTTGACCGCATCATGTGGAAAAATTTTGGCCCAGCTTTCTTGAAACTGAATTATTATTATTATATTATTATTTCTTCGACGTTTCCTTTGTTTTCAGGTGTCATTTTCATAAATCCATCCATACTTGGCCAAGATGGCAACTATTGAGGGTCAGAAGTATGCAGTGTTCCACACAAACATTTTCAGGTTTAAGTATGTCATCCAGGTACTCATAGTGCACCACATTATTAATATACTACATTGCGTGAACGCGCTCAAAACAGCAAGCATGTATGCGGATTGAGACACCATGCCAGAAGGTGATATTCATTTACCAAGCTGTGTTTTCCCATCATTTTCCTTTCAGTGTTTCATTTTGCCTTGTTAGGATTTAATTTGTTCCTTCTGAAAAAAGAAAACAGTGATCGCATACAGAGACAAAGAAAGCACCTGCTTGATTCGAGGATCCCCTCCCCGCCTATATGCCGCTCAGTGAATTATTTTTCTTTCAGGGCCCTGGGAGCAAACAGCATTGAAACAGAGACACAGAGAAGTTTTCTTATTTGTGACCCTCCTGCACAAAACCAGTCAGAACTTGCATGACCCAGGTAAGCGTTAGAATGGTACCAGTAGAGGGCAGCTCATAGAATAACGTCATCGTTCATTTCCCACTTCCTACTTGGAGGCCGCCTATGTCCTAATGTCACACACTCTTAGCTCTTATTCATCCACTCATTTGAACTGCTTAATCCTAATTAGGGTCATGGTGAGGCTGGCACCCATCTCAGCCAACTTTGGGCTAGGGCAGAGTACACCCTGGACAGCTCGCCAGGCCATCGCAGGGCAATTATTATGATTATTATTATTATCATTATTAATGTGGATAACAATATGTAAATTATTATAATCAACCCAAAAATATAGAATTCCCTAATGATTGCCCCTTTAAGGTCTTAGTATAAACAAAAAAGAATAATCCAATATTGCAGATCATTTCCCACCAGCACTGCCACCACCGCTCCATATAATATCCCACGCAATAAGTTGCACTGATTCCAGGCAGAAGGTCAGGCGTCTGCTAAAATGATTTTCAGCCACAGTAAAGCAAACTTTTAATGCAACCTTGATAAAGTTTAAGTACTTTACTATTGTCTCTGCCTCAGCCAGTCTCCTTTTTGGAGATGGTTACTCCAAGGGTATTGACTTCTAATAGGATGAACACACACACAACATTCATTAAAATGAAAAAATATTTTTTAATTCTCTTTGAGAAACTTATGAAACCCCACTTGATAAGGTATAAAAGTTTAAAATAAGTGTGGAAAGTATTGGCTTGAGCTTCATTTACATTTGTATGAATTTGAGAATATATATACTAAACAAAAAAAAATGTCTTGGCATAGCTTCTAAAAAAATTGTAGGGTCGCAGGAATTCTGTTTATTATTAGCCAAAGATTGAGACTTTACTTTTTACTTTTGTTACTTTTTTTTTTCACAACTCCACTTTATCAGGTTGCTCTCACTAACTCACTCAATTACCAAACCACTTACTACTTGGTTTGCGGGGAGGCTGGAACCTATCTCAGCCGGCCCTCGGTGAAGGTAAGGTACACCCTGAACAGCTCACCAGACCATTGCAGGGCAACACACATTTATTCACAGTCACACCAATTTGGAACAGCCAGTTAGCAAAACTTGCATGTCTTTGGACTATGGAAGGAAACCAGAGTATCCAGAAGAAACCCACACAAGCACGCGAAGAATATACAAACTCCACACAGAAATACCCGTGCCTGGGTATTGAACCCAAGGCTTTCTTGGTGTGAGGTGGACATTCCAACCACTTTGCCACCGTGCCACCTAAATTATTTGTTTTATACTGTTTGTACTATACATGCATGCAATGCTGGTGCCCCTCTCGGAGATACTGTTGTATGGACCACACTAAATTTTATTAAATTATACAGTAAAAAGGTGCTAAAACAATGTGCGATCTGGGTTTTCTCGCAGAACTAATAATAAACAATAAAGACATCCATGTACATGAAGTTGTTTGGTAAAATACTTGGAGGGGTTTGAGACAACGACACCTTGTGTAATTCATTGTAAACCAAGTGAATACTCATCCCTCTTCATTGGTTTGAATTGAAATCTACAGTTATATCATGTATGAATGACGATGCTGTGGATCCCTGTGCCATAGGTTTCAGCCATATACCCAATCGTATGTACCCAGCCAGTACTTGTACCCATATCAACTTTTGCTAGTATAATGGCAGAAAAAACTTGTTGTACAAAAGTTCACAAAGTTGTTAAAAAAATAGCATAAAATAAACCAGAATTCTGAATCAGAATGTCATCTTGCACTTCCTTCAAAAGTGAGGTGCATATGCAACTTGGCAGATTGCTATAATAATAAAAAATTTATTGTGAATTTGCTAGGTGGTGGAAAATAGCAATTTTCTGCAAAAGAAGGAGATCTGCTTGTGCACGAAGTAAAACTATGCAAGCAGACCACCTACAGCAATGGCACGATTCTAAATTTGTTTGTTTGTTCATTTCATCATAACTGTAAATAGCCAACTGCTGTACGCCCCTATGTGTAGGTGATTGACTATTGCCTTTAATTGCAAGGAATCCCACACAAACACATGAAAAACATGCAAACTCCACACAGAAACGCTCTCTCTGAGCCTGGTACTCAAACCCAGGACCTCTTCGCTATGAGACGAACATGCTAACCACTACATCACGCTGCTCATGGGACACTTGTGTTACACTTTGCACTGCTTTGAGTTGGTTGTAAGATAGAGCTTGTTGATTATACATAATAAACCCCGTTCTAGATATTTGCTCACTGCCTAAACCTGATCATTACGCAGTCAACTTAAATGCTTCAAAAATGCATGGAGATAAACATCTGGCTGGAGCTTTGACAATATAATTCATATACAGATAAAGTGGAGGCGTGCTGGGTCTCCGAGAGCGTCAGAGTGAACATTAGCAAACCAATCCCTCCCTGTAGCGCAGAAGACATGCGGGGAATCATGTGATACAGCTGATGTATCATATAATGGAATATTTTTTGCATAACACAAAACTATTTACTGCTTAAAGGAGCCGTGTATCTAAAATGAATCACTCCAGCTGTTAGAAACCAAGGTCCAAGTTCCTCTTAATCACTTTTTCTGTTAATTATAGATCAGGTTCTGACGCATCCACAAACGTGATTCAATTATTGTGTATAGAGTTTTCTAATCTCTAAACAAAATAACATTAAAATGTTATTTATTAAGAGTAGTCACTTCATTTCAGGCTTTACTGGTGTAATTCATAATCACAGATAACTATACTGGTGTAATTCATAATCACAGATAACTATACTGGTAAATTCATAGATTTTAAATTATTAAAATTTATTTTAATAAATTCTTTTGTATATTGTATCGAGCAAATGCAATAACATTTTGTTCTGTATATACTTGTATATCTGAATGACAATAAAGCTTAAGTCTCAGTTAAAGTCTAAAAAATATATAAAATATACATAAAATACAATGTTCCTACTTCTCTTTGCTACTGCGATTTAATCTTGGATGTTACTTGTTCTTTCTATCTTTCTTTCTTTATTTATTTATTTTAAGTTTTCAGATTTCTTTGTTGTTTTGTTTTGTTCATTCACTCATTCATTCATTTCTGAACCGCTTATTCCTAATTAGGGTCGCGGGGAGGCTGTCGCCCATCTCAGCCGACTCTGGGCGAGGGCGGGGTACACCCTGGACAGCTCACCAGGCCATCGCAGGGCCGCCAGTCACACAAACCAGAAAAGTAATTATGTTGTAAATTTTGCTGTTGACAATATTATTATTATAAGTGTGAATATTTTGTGATCTGTAGGTGTGTGTGCCTCTGATATCACCCCATGGTGTATAACATGTTCCTCATGGACTATTGTTTCCTTGGGAGCATGTTAATTTAGTCCAGGATTTGGTTCTGGGTTCAAAAGAGCATGATTTGATGGATCATTGAAAAAGATTCCATATATATGCCAATCTTGTGCCTCTATTTTTATCTCGTCTACATAAGAGAGGCCTTTTTGGTTCGGCTGTTGACATTGTGAAATATGTTGGTGCCTTGCTCTAGTCCAATTAGTGTTCTGCTTCACACATCTATGCCCATGTGTTGCTAGCTATCAAAAGGGTCGAAAGTCCCCGATGCGCAGGAGGCAGCAGCAATGCAGCGGTTAGCCAATTTGCAAAACAGAGCTAGCTACAATATTTTCTGGTATTTTACTTATGTAGAGGATCTGCAGATATCTTCCTCTACTGAAAGTCACACAATAACACAAATAAATTACCAGATGGAGGCAATGGTATTCCAGTAATTTCCGTGTTCTGCAAAAAAGCTACTGTTTTGTCCATATTGTATGATAGTGATATATACAGTGGTCTTGGATAAACAAAAAAATAATCTTACTGCTAAATTAATATTAATCATATCCCTTATGTTGTTAGAGTCTTATTATAACAGTCTGAGTCTTTAAGTGACAAAAACAACCACTTCAGTTGATGTATTTTTTTACATGAACAATTGTCTATTGAATTACAGTGCACCACCCTTAATTAATTTTTTTAAAGGAATAATCAGAACAAAGAGACATATCACCCACGTATCATAACATATATTAAAAAAAGAAAGAAAAAAATAAATACTATTTTAAATAAATAAATAAATACACAGTCACAGAGACGACAGTAAAAAAAAAAAAAAGAGAGAGAGAAAAATACACACACACACACACACACACACACACACACACACACACATATATATGGGCGGCCAGAGTAGAGGGCCCAGGGCCCCAAGGCACCGGAGGCAGTGACTTCCCCCACGGCAGAGGGGGTATCGCAAGACGACCAAGAGAAGCAGGCCCGGACAACCACCCGGTGCGGGCCAGCCTCCACCCCGATGCTCCGGCCGCACATCGGAGACCCTCCTTCCCCACCCTCCTCCCAATGAATTTCCAGACTCACCCATCCACTTTTATACCCCCTCCCACCATGCCCTGCGGGGGGACAGCCCCGGCAGACCAGAGGACAACGAGCCCTAAGTTCCGTCCCCACCACCACCACACCCACCCACTCCCTCCACCACACACCTGCAGTCGCGGCAGATCAGGCATCCCCGAGGGCCAGCAGCCCTCCATCAGCGCAGCCAACCCAGGACCTCGGGGACAACCACCACCCCCTGCCCACCCCCGGTGGCACCCAGGGGAACAAGGGTGTGAGAGGTCCCCATTTACCTCACCCTCCCCGCTCTTGAGTGTGTGCTGATTGTAATTAAAATTGAGGGTCAGAGACCTTATAATGATGGGAGCAAGGCCGCCCCACTCGCCATGCACTACCTGGCATGCCCCCCAAAAGTTGGTTATGTGTTGTGTTTCTTGTGTTCGGTGTCTACCGTGTAGTTAAAACTGAGAGGTGAGTCACCTAATGGCGCAGCCAAGAAGACCATTAAGATGGCCCCTCCGCTCCACCCCGTGTGACATACCCACCCTCCCAAGTCCCTATATGTATGTGTGAGTGGAGCGGAGAAGATGAGGAAGTCGGGGATATAAGCCTGGAGGGAAGGAACCTACCCTCCAGATAGAGAGCTGCAAGCAGTTTAATATTTATATTAACCTTAATTGTAAAATCCCTTAAATAGTTATTGCTCTTTTCTTCTTGTTATTGAGAGCTTATTCTTCACATTTTTGCACAGTCATACTAGGCTTTTCACTACACATTGTACTGTGTATAATTAGCAATTTGAATGTCAGAGTTGTAATCTTCAGTGGTGTCAGTTGACAGCTGCTTATAGCACATGGTCACCTGATCAAAGGGGCCAAGGATGATTTCTATACACAGAAGAAAAAGACCCAAGGAAATCTAAATATTGAGGTGTAAATTGTAAAATATCCTTTAATATTACATAGACTACACCAATGCATTTTGGCTGAAAGACTTCATCAGGATGTTGGAGCAAGATAGAATGACAGACACTTAAGTAGAACAAGATGTGACATGAATGAATTACAGGTGTGGGTGGAAGGAAAGCAGGGCTTCAGAAATTACAGAAGATCAACAAAGCACAGCCACAAAACGGCACATTTAATATACTCTGATTCAGTCTGTCTTAATAAAGCAATGTATAAGAATCAAATTAGGAAAGTTATTAATAATACAAATACATTTCAAAAGAGGTGTTACATATTAATCATAAAAAAGAGGTGAATAAAATTTCATTTTTGAAACTCAATGCATTGAAAATGCCTTCAAATTCTTGAGGATAATATACTCATACATCCACAGGTATGTTATATAATACATAACTCTGAAGCTATAACATTAAGTACCAGTAATTACAAATTTTTCTTACCATTCAGTTGATTCATTAGTAAATGTAATGTATTTTATGTATTTTAGAGACTATGCCACTAACTGCAAATAAGGTTTGTCCATGTGACTAAACATTATGTTTTAGGGTTAGTAGGGTATCACCACATAACTCTACATCGCCTCCTGTCTCTTCATTAACATTTGTTTCAGTCTGTGCCAGTGTCTTTTGTTGTTGGGCCCTTCTAATTGATTTTAAACACATGTGTAACATGAAAGCACAGTGGAAGAAAACAACGCTTATGCAGATAACCCTAGTTATGACTGATGACCAAAACAATTCCTTTCGCCTTAACTGACACTCCTGTAGCAGCCTGTCCACTGACACCTCAATCTCTCTAAAAACCAACACCAGGTGACCACATTTGTATTCATCACTGATCCAGCCTTCCAGTGTAATCGTAACATCTGCTTGGCCGAATCCAAAAAAAGTCAGGATAACTCTGTCAGATAAAACTTGACAGTCAAATATTGGTATTAAATGTGAGCCCATGTACAAAACATCTGTGGCATTGTCCTTTGCACAGTTGTCAATGATGACTGAACCATGGTGAAAAGCCAACATATAAATGTCCTTTCCATCACCCCCAACCAGGTAATCACCACCAGTGGACACTAAGATGTCATTGCCATCAGAACCTTTAAGAAGGGAGCTTTCATAACCAGACACCAAGATATCAGAGTAGATGGTGCCAATCACAGTCTCCACATCCTTCAACACGTCCCCCTCAGCATCAGCATAGCGGCCTTGACCAGTCAACAGGTTGACATAAACACCTTTACCCTTTTCATGATCACCCCGGTACACAACAGTGTCTCTGCCAGAACCGCCATCCATCAGATCTGCCCCTGGTCCAGGAATGAAGACGTCATTGCCGGAGTTCCCCATCATCGTGTCATTTCCTTCCTCGCCATAAAGAGTGTCATCTCCAAAGCCGCCAATCATGAGGTCAGCTCCATTTCCTCCAATGAGTGTGTCATCTCCTTGGCCTCCATCCAAAGCATCATCTTTCCACCCACCAATTAGAGCATTAGCCTGATCATTACCTTGTATATCATTGGACTGAGATGGGCAGCCTTGTACTCTTTGGACCTTTGACAGATTTCTCTGAGAGCTGAGATCCAAACGGCAGTCAGACTCCAATTGTTTCAGAGTAACTGTAAAAGCTTCAATATCTAGTAAAGGGACCTCTCCAGTTGAGTTTAGTGATTTCAATTTAAAATTCACTCCATCAGAGCTCTGAAACTTCAGATGCTGGTGCTGGTAACCGATATTGTAGTTGAGCAGAGTGAGTTTTAATTGTTGTCCTTTTGTTGTGATTATCACATCCACATCTCCTGTTGATAGGGAGTTCAACATGACTTTGTTGCCATCAATGAAATCCATGTCAACCAACACAGTGTCAATATTTTTATCTTCTGCAAAGTTATCGATCATTAAGTTCTGTCCATATCCATGTTTGATGATGTAGGTGTCTTTACCTTCACCTCCAGACATCAGTGCACCCCCAGTATAAGGATCAAGCATATTCTCATTGCTGTTTCCAACCATGATGTCAAAACCTGCAGAGCCATACATTTCTTTCACTGAATCAACTTCATTCATCATCATCACTTTGCCTTGAAAGCCACATAGGACCTTCTCCCCTGAGTTCTTGTTTCTATATATGAAACACGTTTTTAAAAAACCATTTTTGACTGATTGAAGTGGTTTAGGTGTCTGGTTTCTGTAATCAACAGCTAAGGGCAACATTAAAGGCTTGTTTCTGCAGCTGCTGAGGTTGGAGATCAGTCCAGCTGTTATTCCATCACTGGTCTTGATCTGCAGGTGCTGATAATTCTTTGACTCAAACCACTTTTTTAAGATCACATTTTTTACGCCGTTTACTAAAAGGACGATGCTTTGTCCTTCACAAGAACATGTTACATACTCATATTGTTCATTCAGAAAGAGAATGTCCAAGGTTAGATCTGGTGATTGATTGTTGATGGTTTTTACTCCTTGGCCTGGTGTGATAATGTACCAGTCCTCTCCTCCTCTTCCCTGAATAAAATCATCTCCTCTTCCTGGGACAAAAACATTGTGTTCTTTGTTCCCTCTGATGTGATCGTTAAACTTTGATCCACGGACCTCTGTCACGCTGTTAAGAGCCTCATCTTCCTGAAGGTCCACCACCAAAGGAGATTTAGAGTTGCTGTAGTCCATTCTGTGACTTCTTATGCACTTGGTGAATGGGTCTTCTTGCTGGCAGTCAGCCTTGTTATCGGAGATTGTGAAAGTAATCAGATCCTTCGTGATGATGAGCAAGTGTCTGTCATTTGGTGATCTGAACCAGTTCACCAAAGTCACATGAATGGTTGTACTGTTGTGGACAGCGTTCAGAATAACATTGCTGCCTTCCACGCTGACATTAAAAGTGTGGAGATTTGCTTCTATAATGGCCAGGTCTGTTTCATTGTTTCTGGAGTAATTTTCAATCTTTAGTGAGGACTGCTTTCGGTTTTTCACCATGTATATGTCTTCTCCATCACAACCAATCAAGTGATCTTCACCGCCTCCTCCATCTATCACATTCTTCTCTCCATTTCCAATGAGCACATCATCAAACTGAGACCCAAAGATGTTTGTAACTGTTTGTAAAAGTGGCTGTGATGCATTCACTTTTACACCCTGTGGCATAAACATCTTGTTAATTCCTGTGGCCACCAGTTGAACAGAAGAAACCACAGTGGAGGAAATCTTAAATAAGACTCCATCTCTTGACATCATGTTCATATGACGATACAGCTCCCCTAAAAACCAGTTTTGTATGGTGACAGAATGGCTGCCCTCATACATTAACACTGCATCATATCCAGATTTAGAAACAGAAATGTGACTGTAGGTAACATCGAATTGAAGAGTGTCCAGTGCTTTGGAAGGATCGTAGTTGTTAATTATTGTTTTCCCTCCATTGTGAGGAATGTTGTATGTGTCTTTTCCACTATAGCCTTCAACATAACTTATCTGTGGACCCAGGAAGAATATGTCATCACCTGGTCCACCATAAAGCTTATAATAGTAACTTAACATCTTTTCAATCGAATCTTTGTCCTCTGATTTTTGAACTGCAAAAAAGCGATTCGCATCTCTGTTTCCCTTGTATGTCCCATATCTTGAATTTGACTCAGGTGTATAACCTGAAACCACTGACACAGAGCCGGCTGGTATGAAAAATAACACTTTTTTCTCTAATGTTTTATGCTCTAAATTGTGTGATTCGCCCAGGCCAAGAATGATATCATTGCTACCTTGTGTATCGATTGTCCAACACCTCTTCCCTGAACTCTCATCACTAGATACAAAATAGTCCATGCAGAACTCAGACTGACCCTGATCAGCGAGGCAGAAGGAAATACCTCCTCCATTCCAAGAGGAACTACCACCACTAAAATCAATGACATTTGTTCCACCCGTTCCCTTTGTAACTTTGTAATATTTATGATAGTCTGATATCTGAGCAACAAGTTGGCGTCCTTCTTCTATTTCATCATAATGCCAATCATAAAACACACTGGCCACATGAATCTCAAAATGCTCCATACCTTGTAGAGAGCCAATAGCTACAGCCACCAGTTTATCCAAAACTCCAGCATCTTCAGGGAGGGTGTTAAGTTTATTCTGAACACCCATATATACATCATCAAAGGCCATGCGGACTACTGATAGAGCCAGGTTTATAGGCACTATAAATGGTGCCAGTTCAGGCTGAGCCATTTCAACAAGATCTAATTCAATCATTTCAGCATCAAAGACAGCATCAATGGCTCCCAGTGTGTCACCCCTCTCCAAATCTTCTTCTAAATTGTATATTCCAAATCCAATTCCCACTATTGGTATAACTTTCATGACCCCCTTCATTGCTGGGTTTCTCATGATTGTAGCTGCAGCTCTGCCAATTCTTGTCTCTGAGGAGAGAGCTTGTTTTGCAATAACAGACGTCGTCATGGCTGTCACTCCATGAGCTGTTTGCAAAGTTCCCATCATACCATCTTTGATGTCACCCTCTTCAAATGCATGAACAGCTGCTTTCATCCCCATCATGGTGCCTAGTATCCCTACAGCCGTCCCAATTTGTTCTACATGATTGTTGACTAGATGGGAGGATTCTGAACTGTGTGTTTCCATATCATAAACTGCTGATTTGATGCTCTTCAACATTTTTTCATTGTATTCTTGAGTCTCTGGAGATAATTCGGCCCTAAACTCAACAGGTTCAGCATCCGTACCCTTGGACAGCAGCTGACATGTGAGCTGTCCATTTTCTAATCTTGCGGTGCCCTCCTTCACATGTAGTTCTGACAGTGTTTCACCATATTTTGCCTTCAGTTGGCTGTGGACTTCTTCAGAAAATAAAGCAGAGGCCCTTGAGAAATGGGATTCAGCTTTCATGGAACTTTCTAACTCAATGGCAGATTTTAAATCTTGGGATGTTATGTGGCCATCATTGTAGCCTCCTAACATGCCAGATAGTCCACTGTCAGCTCCAGATGTCTCTGAAGTAACTTGTACAAAGTTTCTGTAATCATCTGTAATAGTGTTTTGTTCTGAGTTACTTTCAATTATCTTGTACTTTTTTGAAATTTCCAATATCTTGGGAAGAATATCTTGTCCACTTTTCCATGATTTGTACAGTTCACTTTCTTTTTCTAAGACAATTTTGAGGGTACTCAACTTTCTTTCATTATTCGTATGGCGACCATCTATCGTTGCTGTGCCACTAAATCCACGTTTTGTTGGGTTAAACCAACTATTTCCTCGTGCCATTGGGTGGTCACCAAAAAAGAAATTCAGTCCTTTCTCTTTGATATTGTTCTCGAAGCTTTCAGACATGCTCAATGCCATGAGGACCAGAGGAAATGTCCGGAAATTTCTAGCAGATTCACTTATAACTGATGCAGTGAAGTATGTGGTGAACCAGGCCTCAGTGGACAGAGACAGGGAATCTGTGTGATCGCCAGTAAAAATACTTCTCACATAATCAACATAGGTCTCTTTTATTAGTCTTTTTTCTTTTTCCATGCTATTACCAAAGATGGCATTTTTCATGTCACTGTATTTTTCTTTTCCTATCTGCTCACTAATACATTGTTCAACATCTTTGATTGTTTGCTCATTTCCAATCTGATTGTTGTTAAGCTTTTTTCCAACTGGGTACACATACAGAGTTTTATGATCAACCTTCAATATCCAGTCTTTGACCATCAGGTATGTGAGCTCCATTTCTCCAGTCTTTGCATAGTGATGGATGATGTTTCTAACATCTTTTCCTGATTCAATCTTATAACATTTTGAAAGAACATTTTTTATTTCTGCTTCATCCATCCTAGTTATGTAATTTCTATTGTTTAGTTTTTTCGTTATTACATATTCCCCATTCGTTTGTGGCAAGTTCATGTCTATCTTTTTTGGAGGAAGCTGGTCAGCATGGAAATATCCCCAGGTCAGAGCTTCAAGTTCAAATAAGTCATCACGAAACTGATTATATTGTTCACTCTGATCAATAAATCTCTTTGGGACATCTGGCCAGCTGTCCTGAAAATGTTGTCTTTGATTGTTCCACGTTAGAAAGTTTCTTTCATTGGTAAAGATTGCCTCTCCTTTACTGCCAGCCTCATTTCTAATAATTACGTCTCCGTTCCTGTCAAGGGTTGCCACCACTTTCTTGCTGTTATCTTTGTGCATCCATTGCATCGTGTCTAGAGAGAGTTGCAGGGTAATTTTCTGTCCGGTGTGAGCGACCTGGACCAGAGCATCCCTCAGGTGCAGCTCTGTCTTGATGTTTGCAGTGTTATGAAGATCCCGCAGCAGGTTTTCAATAAATATTTTATCTGATCCGAGCTCACATCCCACCACACTTACTGTTTTGATTGTATTACTCTCTCTGGAGGTCCCCTTAATGATCCTGGACACATCCTGGGCTCTGTACCCTGCCAGTCTCATATTTTCTAAGTTGTCTCTTCTGCCATGACCTACCAGGACCAATCTGCTGTCCTCTGTCAGTGGCACTGAGTCCCCACGGATCAGTATTGGTATTCCGTTTTCATTCAGATTGTAGACAGAGCTGACCTTTGAATGCTTCTCATAGAGATAAGTAGCAGCTTGTCTGACCACAGGGTCATCTTCCATAATGATGATTTGCTGGTGGTCGTACTGTGTGGTGTGATCAATTTGTCTTTGTGGAATTCGGTAGCTAAAAACTGAGTCAGGTTGATCCATGACCTGGTAAATCTGGTAATTATCCAGATTTGTTTCTAAGACTTTGTTTCTGCCATGGACCTTAACAACCCGAATGAAGTCATGCTGGAAGTCAGAGGTTGTGCTTCCATCCAGGGAGAACACTGGTGCACCATCAAATGATGGCCTCAACATCAGCTCTGCAAGTGATGAGCCAGAAAGCCCAGACAGAGTTTGTCCATCTTCTGAAACTCTTCCAAATATTTTCACTACAGTGTAGCTGTCTGCTTCTGGTAAACATGATTCATTGTGTAGACAGTCTTTGCTGACTATTACTGAGTAAAAAGGATCCATGCTGTATTCCTCATGGACTCTGTCAATAGTTGACTTTTCACTGTCAGTCATGATCAGAAGTTTTTGACTATAGCTGTGTGCGATCTCAGATGCATTTAGCAGCCAATCGTGTATCTTCTGTTTATTAATATCTTCAATGAAGGTGTCAAAGTCCTGGAAAATAATTGAAAATAAAAAGATTCAGATTGACATTAAATGACTAATTCTGATATAGACTATTTTATCATAGATAAGTGAGAGGGCATCAATATGGTTGCATGTAGTGGTCATAAAGTCTGTGTAAAGCAAATTCAAAGATTTATCTCTAAACACATTGTTTATACTGGAAATTAGTTCCTCAAAACATGTAAAGTCTGTAAACTCTCTATCACTGCATTGTGAAGTTAGACGATTTCACAGTTTTCCTTCAGTTTCATACTCAGGATTTTATGGGCGGTCTGAAACAGTGCCTTGATGACGCACTGGAGCCACCACTTAGCACAACCTCACCCTTAATAATATAGCCATTATAAATAGCAGAGCTGCATTAGCATCAGGGCTTCTTGACCACAAGTGGTTAAGGTCTAGCTAATTAGCAATTCCATCATTCTGCAGAAGCATCTTGCCTGTATACCTTGGCTTGCAGAACAGTTTGGTTGTCACCTCATTTAAACTGTCAAAGTCATTAAGAGTAGGTGGATTAATTTATATAAGAGTCACACTGATGGAGAGCTAAGACACACCACCAACATGGCCTGTGTGCATAATTGCTAGTTCATTTTAATGTGGAAAAAACAGAAAACAGATGACTAGCATTTTTCTTTTTTTTTTGGAATAAGAAACCAGAAACAAAAAACAAGCTGTTTTCAGATTTTACATTTGGAACAATCAGGAAACAAATAATGTCTTTTTTATTTTTGTTTTATATAACACAGAAAAAATGAGAAATTTAACTTTTTCTTTTTTTTTTTACATTTTTACTTTTACCTGTTCCTTTTGAATGACACAGGCTTCGAAATTCTCACACTCCTGAAAACCATCCAGCAGAAACATTGGATTTTGGTCACTGTCTGCCCTATAAAAAGATTACCATGTTAATGACATCGAGGAACAAACATTAATTACTCACACAGTCACAAGAACAGATAAAGTCCACAATCTATCTTCAACTTGAACACCACATTAGTATTACTATTACTTTAGGATTAATATTTGTATATGGGGGTGATTGATAAGTTCATGGCCTAAGGCAGAGGGAGATGAGTTAAACAGCTCTAGTTAAACTGCACCTGCAGTTCAACTCCCTGGGTGATTATTGCAGAAAGTTTGAATTTTTGTTTTTATGTTTCTGGTCATTAAAAATAGAAAGTCAATTCTGTCTGAGAAAATGGATGGCATCACAACACTATAACCTCCACACTGTTGCATTCGGGACCATATGTAAGGGCTTCACTGTTTTTTTTTTTTTTTTTATCCAAATCTATAACAATTACCTTCCAGATTCCTCTCCATGGAAATCTTTAAAGGATTTACGCATGAACAATGAGGAACCCGAGCAATGATACCATTCCATAGCCCCCTCAGGGCCCCATCCACGGCTTCACTGTCTGAGACAGATCCAACCTGGAAGAGAGTCATCAAACATGACACCCAGGTTTCTAATGACCTTGGTTGGGGTCAGAGATGAAGAAGGGATTTTGATGTTGATACTGTGATGGAGAGATTGATTGGCTGGGATAACTAAATTTTGGGTACATTTCACTAAGAGGTGGAAAGTAATATGGACAATAGTTCTATTATTTTTCCCATTGCACTCACAGCTGCACACATATAACGCCATCCATACGTTTCTGCCTTTGGTGTGAAGGATCCTTGATCCTTTGATGAAACATGTGTTCAGACAATCCTCTGAGGCGGTGCAGTGCAGCAATGTCAGGGCTGAGCTGCTCCCAGTCCTCATCTCTCACCTCTGGAAAGTCGAGACAGATGTAATATTTAATAATTTAAATCAGGCTCACTGTTACTGATACTACTACTACTAATTTAAATTGATGCACTGTATGTGTTGATTAATTATTCATTTTCTGGCAATAAAAAAAATAAAATAAATAAAAATCACTTTTGGTAAACAGCCTGTAGGGGGAGCTCTTGACCTGGGCCTATGTCATTAATGCACTGGCAGGAGAGCAAAACAGTCATTGATTTCATACAGGTTGCCCCCACTCCTTAGAGATTACAACTTTAAAGATACAAAACAAAGGTTGAAGTTAATGTTTGACTGTTAAAATGTAAAATGTTTCTTACCAAAAGGCTCAGTGAGGCTGAGGAGGTTGATGAGGATCAGGACCCTCAGAGCGCACCGGCTCTGTTTCCAACCTGCCATCATGCTGCACAGAAACAAAAATACAACTTATCAGCAAAAGAATGTACTACACTGAGCGTTTCTAATTATTACTTCAAGTTAACTAAAAATGTGTTTGTATGTACAAAGTACAGTGCAAAAGTTTTATACAGTTCTGATTCCTCTCCATCATCAGTCCCATCAGGAGGCTTCTGAACTTTTGCTCTCTTTAGAACCAGCAGTTTTTAAAGATGTTGTTCTAGTCTTTCTCTTCTTTTTCTCTGTCTTTCCTGATTATCTCTTTGCTCATGCACAGTATGAGTTCTGGCTGTGCTACTGTTATGATGCTGTGTGTTTTATGACATGTTGCAATCTACCACACTCACAGAGGCCTGTAGATGCCATGAAAAAATACTTCTGATGAATCAGTCACATGTAATAATGTGTAAGACTATGTTTATTTTCAAGCTGAAAAAGCAGTTCTAAGAGGTGCTCCTGCTGAAAAATATACTATTCTGTTTTATGCAGCAGGAAATCTAAATTTACAGGAACATAGGCACAGTTAGAAAATAAGAAAAGCATCTGCAAAAACGCAGAAATCTATCCTGTAGAAATGTCGGAACATGACTGGATTCTCTGTTGGCTGGTATATTAATGAAGCACTGATGGTGAAGTAAGTTTAAACCAGCCAATGTCTGATCAACTGACCAAAGACTGTCTAGAAAGTTCTGCTTGAAATTACACAATTACACCTCCCAAGTGACCCACATCGGTGGGTCGGGCCCTCAAATTTTCAGCATAATGAAAAACCCACCTGTCAGAGGCCGTCCAAAAACAAGGGGCCCATAAAAGGACACAGAAGGAAAAAAATTATCAAATATTGGTTTCCCGAGCACACGAGAAGCTATCTGGTGCACACGTGAAAGAGTAAGTTTTGTAAATAAATGAAAAAGATAATTCAGGTTCATTTTAACCTTGGACTCACCTATGACAATAAAGTTCCCACTAAATAATATTTTAGTACCAGATACTTCCTTGTGCGCAGGAGAAACCAATATTAAATTTTGTTTTCTTATGTGCCCCCTTACAGACTTCGTAAAATACAGAAACATAGACAAACTATGAGGTTATAAATTGGAGGTTATCACTGTAGGTGTATAGTGGAATGATACAAAAGTATCAAAGCTTTAAATACTCTACCATTTATAGAATGTGGTTATTCAAGTATTCTTTAAGTTTACTACATGCAAGAACGTTCCCTTGCTACATGTAAATAAAACTAAGATGCTTCATTACAGAATATATTAGTGTTTGTTCCTTTGTGAAAAAAAGTAATTGATTATTTTGTTTGATTAAATTTGTGTCGACTTATAAATTAATTTAATATTTTTGTTATTCTAAAATGCATTAAAAGACATAATTTACCAGCTTTTTTAAAAAAACCCTTCCCACACCCGCCCTGTGCTTCTTGCACGCTGCTGCGCACCTCGACAGGCTACCACTTCATTACGACCAGCATCAAACTGCTTGGAACTTGGGACCTATGTACTCAGAATACCTGAGTGAAAATTACCCATTATTTGGGAAAGTCATTCATTCATTTCTGAACCGCTTATTCCTAATTAGGGTTGCGGGGAGGCTGGTGCCCATCTCAGCCGACTCCGGGCGAGGGCGGGGTACACCCTGGACAGCTCGCCAGGCCATCGC
>JBCNYG010000012.1:18080587-18093804 GCA_039654305.1 Porochilus rendahli | reverse complement strand
GTCTATATGTGTACATATAGGTATGTGTATATATGTGTATGTAGGTATATGCACATATATAGCTTAGTGTAGTTACCTTAGCTGTCTTTTGTGCACTTTTTTATAATTGCTGCTAAACGCTTCAACAGTTTGCAATAAAGATGTCTTTATCTTTATCAAGTCAACTGGCTACTCTAAATCAGCCATAAGTTTGGATGTAAGTGTGAATGAATGTTTGTGTCTGTGTTATGTTTGAGATAGCCTGGTGACCTGTTCAGGGAGTCTGCTGGGATTGGCTCCTGTGACCCTGATGGATAAGTGGTATATATAATTGATGGATGGACAGATTTAAAGTTTTCCGAGCTTTTTCCAAAGTGCTACCTTTTAAACAAATATCTGTTTTTCTTAAATCTCTCTCTGAAAATGTTTGTTTCTGGTGTGTTAGTGAAGCTCATGAAAGTCATCCAGCACTTCAGTTTAACAACTCTGGATCTGGACTGCATCCAACCCTCTCTCGCAAAGTCATTCAGGATCACAGTGCCGAGTAAATGATAATGTAAATGTAAGAGATGTGACATTCCAGCAGGACTGGAGGGAACTGAATGTAGTTGGAGCTGAAATGAAGCATGAAGACTGAGAGGATGTGGTAAGTAGAGCTGGCTGTTCTCGCTGAATCACTATAGAGTGTTTGTATTAAAATAAAATGAGTGTGAAGGGGTTGTCTGCATGCTCAGAGCTATCACACTGATGCGGTGACACTCTTGTCAGACACTACAAATAATAATAGTCTAGGACTGAATTTTCTCTCTTTCTTAAACTGGGTCAGATTAAAAGAAAAAATTATACTTTTTAACAGAAATGTTCTGCAATAAAACAGGCATAAGTAACATTTGATCAGGGTCAGTAACAAAGGAAAAATCATTAACAGTCCAATATTAATTCATTCCTTCATTTACGCAGTGGCGCTTAATCTTGGACAGAATTCAACCTAGATATTGTATCAGTTCATCACACTTTCACGCACCTAATCAAAACAATTTACATAGTCATTCGGCTTTGCTCACCAGGTTTTTGTAGTTCTGTTCTTAACACATAATAATACCTACCTAACAAAGCACAATTTATAAAAGACATGTACATTTTCTAGCTTTGACATTGACATTGTCTTTATGTTGTTTATGTTGTTTTGTTAACATGCATCCATTAATCCTGTACCCTGAACAGGTCGCCAGTTTCTTGCAGGGCAAATGCAAACACAAAGAAACTTTCATACTCACATTCACATTTAGAGTAACCTGTTGACCAAACGTGTCATGACTGTGGGAGAAAACCAGAGTACCTGGCAGGGACCCTATACAAGTATGTGGAACATACAACTTCACACTAAAACACCCTAACCACTGAGCCACCATGCTGCTATTCTACTGTTACTGATTTTAAAATATTTACACAGTAAAAGTTCATAAAAGTTTATGTTATTAATATGAAAAGAATATATAATAAAACACTGCCTTAGTAACCCAGCTCATTGCGAGGGTTTTGATAAATTACCATTATGGTTTGGAAGTTTTGGTATGCAGAGCAATGCAGTTTTGTCTTCAGAATTGCTTACTCATGAAATACCCAAACTATGTGAATACACGATCATAATATATACATACATTATATAATCATCATCATCTTCCTCATCATTATATTAGTCATTTAAAAAAAATTATAATTAATTAAACTTTTCAAATGATCAAAATTTTAAGATAAAAAGCTGTTATAGGGAAATAACCAATGATGGGATGGTGAGTTACCTCTGACTGTTACAAACGCTGACACTGGAAACTCCTTCCATAAACGATCAATAAATATCTCCTTTAAGAAAAATTACCATATAATAATTTATCTATTTTATTTTTATCCTTATACAATTTTCTCCTTATACGTTCTTGTGTATCTTGTTTCTGCTGTCATGGCAAATTAAGGACAAATATCTGTCCAGACAGAATTGAGACATCAACAGTGTTGTGGTATACATAACTTTTCTTAATATGTTTATAGCATTTTACACAGTTTTTAAAAAAAGAAATGAAAAATGTACTAAAATTGGGGACTTTATAAATAAAATTACTGCAAAAAAATTCAACCTAATTTGTTGTAATTGTGACAATTATTTCACTTATTTCAAGAAAACTAATAAAATGAATGCACAGTTATAAATAACACCCCCAGTGCAGCTAACTGGGTTATCAAATGCCGGCCATGTCTCTCACTGTCTGTGGCGAGAGGCATTTAAAAGAACCATTTCTGATTTTTGTCAAGAGTAGGCTGCATTACCGTCAACGTGTTTCTGCCCTGCGATGGCCTGGCGAGCAGTCCAGGGTCTTCCCTGTCCTCGCCCAGCATCGGCTGAGATTGGCACCAGCCTCCCCACGACCCTAATTAGGATTTAGTGGTTCAGAAAATAAAGAATGAATGAATGATGGAATGAATGAATAAATGAATGAATAAATATAAATAACAAAAATCAAAGATTCTTAAAATAAATAATGGTAATGAAGCACGGCAAAAAAAGTTTAAATTTTTTCCCTTAATGCTAAATGGAAATGTACTTCAGTGTGAGCCGTGGGATGTAATTGCACTAGTAGACACTAAATAAGAGTATGGAGATGCTTATACAAAATGAAAGCAGTGATTTCTAAATTTAATTAAAGATTTTATGTTTTGTCTAAAGATGTTTTCTGCCTGCAACATTTAAAAAATGCCACCCAGCAGTTCTTCAGAAATAGCCTGGACAATATTTACAAGGTCAAGGTCAGTGTTACAGGGTCAGAGGTTAAACAAAGAAACTTACACGCCTATACACACCTACACACCATAGCAAACCTGCTTGCTAAATTTCAGAATTGTCTGCCCAGGTATATCTACACACGCTAAGGAGTGTGAATGCAAAATTTCAGGATGATGTGCTCAGCAGCTCTTGAGAAATGGGCCAGAAAAAAAACTTTTAATGTGGACGTGGACGCAGGCCATGACAGTACTCTGACAGCCTGATGGGAGAGGTAAAAAGAATAATTTTATGAGTCCACCTTAAAATTTTAATTTTATTTTGGTGTAACATAAATGTGTTCGGAGTGTGTTGTACAGTGCAATGTACTGATTTGTAGCGTGAAGATAAGTCTTCGGTTAAAGGCTTGTCTAATCTAAATTTAATAATTCATTAATCACACGAGTCCATTAACTCATTATTTCATTACAGTATCAGCTTTTATCTGAAACAGGAGTTATGTGATTAACAGGAGACCGTCATGGCCCATTTAAATTAAGAGCATTTCATAAGTTTTCATTGTATTTTGGCAGATGGACAAAAACACTATTAGTCGAGTCTTAACATTTTTGTAGGATTAGTGTAGAGCACTAACACATAATAAATGTAATACATTACTGACTGAAGGGGTAATTTTTTTCATAGATGAAACATTTTAGAGCCCCAGCGTATTTAACTGGGACAGATACAAGCATCTATAATATGTGAGAAGCTGTCACAGCATCTTAGAGTACAGGCTAAACTTGTAATGTACTTACATTTTTAGTAATACTCTCACTTAAAATACCCAAAGATAAGTCACATGTTTCCAAGTCCTAAACAGCAAGTTAAAAATAATGTAATCTGAAATTATTCATGGAGGCACAATGGCAAAGTGGTTAGCAGTGTGGTTTCTGTGTGGTGGTTGTATGTTCTCCCTGTGCTTTCATGGGTGTCTTCTGGGTGCTCCAGTTTCCTCCCACAGTCCAAAGACATCCACATTAGGCAAACTGCTTATTTGGCTATTCCAAATTGCCCCACAATGTGAGTGATTTTTGATTGTGTGCTTTGGCCATGCAATAGACTGCCGTGCTGTTCTAGGTATACCCTGCCTGCACCCAGTGTATGCTGAGATCCCTATGACCCTAATAAGATAAGTAGTTGAACGAATGAATTAATTAAATCATCCACTACAACTTTTTATCAAATGTTGGCCAAGCCAATAATACCTAGTGATACGCCAAATAATAGAGACTACTGCAGGGGGGCAGAGCATTCTCTTATAAAGTCTCTGTTTTTAAGACTAGACTAAAAATTTGCTTGTTTAGTCAAGCATTTTGTTAATAGCCTTTTATTAAGTAAAGGAGCAGATCTGGGGGATCTCAGGCACAGAGAGTTCTGGTAAACTGTGATGTTGGGATGCTGTTGCTCCCTCACTCTCACATGCTCACCCAGGTCTGTTGACAGTGAAGTGGTTGATTGCCTAAATTCACGTGATCACCCTCGTATCTGTCTTCCTTCTAGTTCTCTGTTTTTAGCTATGCTGCAATCGTCTCTCTCTCTCTCCCCCTCTTTCTCTCTTTCTCTCTCTGTTTTTTGCTGAAGTACACATGCTTCTTCTGGGATGCTGGTGATCCTGATCCTCCTCATGCTACTGCTTTCTGAGTCCTGCTGTCTATCCTGGTGTACTGCTGCTCGCTGGACTTCTCTTCCTGGAAGCCCATCACTCCTGCCAACAAAGATTCATATAGACCTAGATGTGCACTCGGAGACTGTGAAGATGACTTCTCGCTGCTAGTGATATTCACTCCTTTGCTAAAATGATTTAGGACTTCTAGTTGCGGTATAACCAACCGGACCTCATGTTAAACAATAGTGAAGTTTCTCCTACATGGTCTGTGCTTTTATCTGGTTTCAGATAAGGATGGGTTTCCCTTTTGAGCCTGGCTCCTCTCAAGGTTTTTTCCTTGTGTCAGCTTGTGTTTTTTCCTTGCCGGGATTGCCGTAGGCTTGCTCATTAGGGACAGGTGGGGATATGTAAGGTTTGTAAAAGAAATGTTTAAATGTACATAAATATATATGAAACACAAGAAGAGTGAACTGTTTATACCTTCTATAATGCAAATAAAAAAGTATTAGTATGTGCTACATAGGGATAGCACTATCTGGTTGTTTGTCTAGTGTTTCTGTGTAGTATATTCTAAAACTTTAGAATCAGTCTGATATCTCTTCTGTGTCCTAGTCTGGAAACACCTAGGAAGTCACATCTTGGTCATTTTGAGAAAAATGGAAAGAAAAATCAGGGTAGCAACACACAACCAATTGTGACCATATATGGGAAGCATTAAAAACTGTGCACAAATTCAAATATCCTGGCAGCCACATCACAGATGACGGAAAAAATCGACACAGAAATTTTGCATCTTATACTGATGGCATCTGCAGCCATGACTCTGGGATAACCATGACATCTCTTTAGCAAGCAAACTTACAGTCTTCAGAGCTCTTTACTGGAGGCATTTCAATAAACTGACCAATTTCCTAAGAAGACATCTTAGGCAAATGATAAAGTTCAAATGGTCGGATAAGCTCTCCAGTGTGGATGTCCTAAGGAGAGTTTGAATGCCCAGTGTAGAGGCACTGATAACCAAAGTGCAGCTGAGATGGACTGGAAATGTTGTGAGAATGGAGGAGAGGAGGTGGCTGAAAACCCTATTGTACGGTTAACTTGAGCACGGAAAACAAAAGGTAGGAGGGTAAAAACATGTTATAAAAAGACATTCATTCTTTTTCTGAACCGCTGATAGTGGGGCTTGAACCCCCAACCTTGGGATCAGTAATCCAGCACCTTAACCACCAGGCCACCACTGCCCCTTATAAAAAGACTTCTGAAGAAAATCGATTCTGATGTAAGTATGTGGCAAACAACTGCCAAAGATAGAGAGTTACGGAAGGCAATTGTCCCACATTCAGTCACTACAGTGGAAAAAAACAATTGGAAGATCATGAACGGCGGCGACAGTCACGCCATGGAACCCTCACATCGAATATTCAGTGTAATAAATGCGGACACTGCTTTATCTCAAATGCAGGGTAAGCATCCCACATATGAGCTGGCAAATGTAGCATTTGAGAAGAGAGGATCAGCATATATTCCCATGTAGTATCTACTAAAACTATTATGCACCCCAGGCATGTTGATTGGCTTTGAACTGAATACTCCAGTGAATTATTCAGTGAAATCCACCTTGCCTTTGGAGCGTAGTTGTTCGTTATTTTACTTTTACGGGTGCAATGGCTTGTCACTAGGGCAGTACCACCAAGCTACATATTTATAATATATACAATTTATATGTACATTTGACTGATTGGAAATGTATATACACACTAAAAGAGGTACACATACATAACTTGATGTCCACTAATTAGCTCTAGGAATAGCTACTGTATATCACGGTGACTGGTACCTTGGTGGACAGAGATGGATTCCTACTGTACCCCATTTCTGACAGTGTCTTATTGTCAATAAAGTAATCATGTTTTTCAAGCAAAAACATCCCAGAAGAGACAACTGACTGAAATCCATTGACTGCTGTTGATAGACATTTTTACTTCCATTAGATTGTATTTTGCATTTTTTAGGAACTGTTGGGAACTAGTGCTTATTGGAACTAATGATACTATTCATGCATTTATTCATTAATTTATTTGCCAAACAACTTAATCCTACTAGGGTCAAGTGGGGATGAAGCCTATCTTGCCATTCCTGGGAAAAGGCAGGGCCAACATTCACACAATCATTCATACTTATACCCAGGGGCAATCTGGAACGACTAATTGGTCTAATGTGCATGTCTTTGGATTGTGGGAGAAAACCGGAATACCAATTCAAGTGATTTAAGAGATTTATTGTCATATGCACAGTCCAAACACAGTGGTTCTGAGAGTGCAATAATATTATTATTTTCCATGCCATTCCAATGATACTAATCAGAATGCACTAATAATCCACTTGCTGTAGAGCTAAAATATTAGCTGAAACTTTATAGGTTAAATTTCAGAAAAACATACTCCAGATAAAGCCAATACTCAATGACATCTCAAGAAATCCAGCAATTAACGATTAGATTAGTTAAGAGATGGTTGAAGAATGCTTTGTTGATCCAGCTATAAACAATGGTTCCTTTACCATCCTTTCTGTTTTTCTCTATTTTGAAGTTAATAATACAAAAAATTAAAATTACAAATGCAGCTTGTCATGTGACTGGGACACCAAGAAGTTGGTGTTGAAGACATCTCAGTAAAATGTATAGCTTTATCTTTGACTGTTACAGTGCGTGGTTGCTGGAGACTCCTTCTATATACACAAAATAAAGTCTTTTCACATAAAATTATACATGCCCATTAATAGAGTCTAAATAATAGAGTCTGGACTTGGAATGTCTGTATAAATATGGCTTTGACCTTGAACGACAGTTTCTGAAAATTATCTGTGTTTTCTTTCCTATTTTTTGCTCACAGAGTAATTCATTCGCCTAGAAATAAAAACACATTGGAACGAAGAACAGATGAAACAAGTTGTTTGAGGGAGCTTAGATAATAGTTTCAATGAGTGTTTACATTGGCAGGAAGTTTTGGCAGTTTTGTAATGCAAGTTAATAAGTCAAGACAAAGTAAATGTATATTTTAAATCAACAATAGCCCATCATTAGACAGTTCCAGGTTGTTTTATTGTCCACAATTTTGAAGTGTCATATCGTTTAAAAAAATCTTCAGGTGTTTAAGTGTGGAGTTTTCATGTTCATCCTGTGCTTGTGTTGGTTTCCTCCTGGACCTCCGGTCTCCTCCCACAGTCCAAAGACATGCACATTAGGCTAATTGGCTGTTCCAAATTGCCCCTAGATGTGTTAGTGTGAGTGTGAAGGGTTATGTGTGTTGGCAATGCGGTGGTCTGGCGAGCTGTTCAGGGGGTACCTCACCTTCACCCAGCGTTGACTAAGATGAGCTCCAGCCTAACCACGGCCCAAGTAGGATTAAATGATTCGAGAGCACAGATCTCTGCCAAGGCCACAAAAAATCTTTAAAAAATTCTCTGCATCCAGACAATAATTTGGAACTCTTTCAAAATTTAATCAATTGTTCCTTGTATCATTTTTGACTCATCCTGAAAATTTCATCAAAATCTGTTCATAACTTTTTGATGAATGTTGCTAACAGGCAGACAGACAATCAAACAAACAAACCAACGCCGGTGATGAGCAAGAGTGAAAGAAAAAATCTTCAGTAATCTTCAGTAAAGGTTTTAAAATGTCACAAATGCAATTAAACATTCATTCACTCATTCATTCATTTTCTGAACCGTTTAAACTTACTTAGGGTCACATGGAGGCTGGTGCCCATTTGAGCTAACTCTGGGCGAGGGTCAAAGTTAGCTAGCTAGTTAATTTTATGTACAGAATTAGTTTTGCACAATGGTTGAAGGCTTTGAAATATTTTTGCATTGCATGTGACAGTCATTGCCACACATTGTCACAGCCTTGCATGTGACAGTCATTGCTATAGAACTGACATGTTAGGATATTAGTCCATTAAAGTAAACTTGGGCTTTGCCTTGCAAGGGGAAAACTGCTGTAGGAGTAGATGGCTTGAAAAATATATCAACACCTTGTGACTAATCAGACTCGAGAATTTGGCAGCACTGTGCCATAAACAGAATTAATACACTCATTTATATACAGTACAGTTACACTTTCATTCACAGTGAAAAAGTTCTGGCTTCAACCCTCATACCTGGTGAGAGTGCATCTTTTTGTGGAATTTGCATGTTCTCCATGTGCCTGCATGGGTTTCTTCCAAGTGCTCCGGCTCCTTCCACAGTCCAAAGGCATGCACATTAGGCTAATTGGATATTCTTCATTGCCGCTGTGTGTGAATGTAAGTGTGTTGTCCCTGCTCTGGTCCGGCGAGCTGTTTAGGGTGTACCCCACCCAGATTTAGCTGGGATGGGCTCCAGCATCCCCGCAAAGCCTAATAAAGAATTAAGGATTTCAGAAAATAGATATTTAAATATTCAGACATTGTGTTGAATATGTAAAGCTGCAAGATAAATGTAACAAGTGTAAGTTCAGTAACACAACCTGAGATTGAATGAAACAATTTGTTGGGTTTATTAGGAACTGCCACCTGTGTCTGAAAACATGAATGTGTGCAAAATTAGGTTGTATAATAAGATTTTGTGCGGTTGTTCTGAGAATCTGGGGGCAGCACTGCGCACAATACCAGGATAGCTGATGGCAGTGGGTGGCGGAATGAACTCCTTCCTGAAGGTGCACCTGGATATTTCTGTGTAGCTAGAAATAGTCTAGACTATTGATTGGTCAGACTTATCACTCAATTCAGACAGCCTTCAGTTTGAACCTGGGTCCAGAATCTCATACTAATGTACTATATAGTAAGCTAATTTACAATACACAATAAACACATTGTACAGTGAAAGGTTTGTAGACACCTGGTTGTCTCAGTCATATGTGCTCCTTAAACATCTTGTTCCAGATTCAGTCCCTCTTAACATCATAACAACCTCCACTCTTTTGTGTATGCTGGAGTATGGTTGTGGGGATCTGTGATCATTCAGCCACAACAGCATTAGTGAGGTCAGGTGATGTCAAGCAGGGGGTGGGGTGCAGTCAGCATTCCAGTTCATTCCAAAGGTGTTCAGTTGGTCAGGGCTCTTTGGAGGACACTTGAATTTGTACACTTAAGTATAATGGTGCAAAAAACTAAATAAATATAAAATGTAATGAATTAACATAATTAAATAAATTATATAGTTCATGACACAGTAAATATATAAATTAAAACAAACAAATGATAAAGAACATCCAGGGTTTGAGTCCTGAGCTTGAGTGTTTCTGTGTGGAGTCTGCATATTCTCCTTGTGCTTGGGTGGGTTTCCATTAAGTTCTCCGGTTGTCTCCCACAGTCCAAAGGCACACACATTGGGCTAACTGTTTGCTTCAAATCACCCCTAGGTGTGGATGTGAGTAAATGGTTGTACGTGTGTTGTGGTCTAATGAGCTGTTCATGGTGAACCCCATGTAATTGCTCTGTTAACTGTTTAAAACATTTATGTGTGTGTGTGTGTGTGTGTGTGTGTTATGCAGTGCGATGCTGATTGTTTGCTTTTTGGTAGGAAGTTGACATTTTGAAACATTTTTTGTTTTTGAAAAATGAAAAAAAAAAATGTTTTTCCATTACTTTTTTTACTTAGAGGCAATGCTTTTACATATATTTCTGGAGAATAAATAATTAGTTATAAACAGGAAGACAAAAAAATCACGTTGAAGTACTTTTTAGGCAGCTGTTAAATCTGAATATTTTCATTTTATTTTATTTTATCATTTTATTTTATTTTATTTTATTTTATTCAAACAGCGCACCGTCAAGGGAATACGCACCAGGGCGGACTAAAGACGTGCCCCGCCCTATCAACTTTAACGAATGTCATTGGTTGACGTGTTTTGCGGGCAGGGCTTTGGTTGATACGGCCCGCCCCTCTTCCACAAAATACAGCAGCTAAGGTTTTAGCAGCTTTGTGCTGATTTTATAATAATAGTACTGTGGCTCTATCTGCTTGAGATATCAGCTCCTGGAGCCGGAGAAAAGGTAATGTGTGATTGAGGGCTTTGTTTAAAATGCTAATATGTTGGTTATTATGAGTGAGGGTTAGAATGCGTCTTTTTTTTAAAAGCAAAAGGAGGGTCAGCCGTTAGTACTGGAATCATTTAACGTTGTGTGCTAAGCTAGCAGAGCTAAGGGCTGTTTTATTGAGATTCTCGCGGATGTTAATGATAAATACTGAATACTAACAAAATATCATTTGTTTGTATAAATCTTGTGTCCAACCATACACATATTGTCCACACGCATACCCACATACCTACAAACATACATGTGGGATAAGAAAAATACAGATTTATGACTAAAACTCAGGGAACAAAACGCCATTTTGATCGTTATTATGATTTTTAAATGTTAAACTTGCGTGCACGCGACCTCAACTAGTTAAACGGTCATTCCAGGCGTATTCCCAGTGTTTTGAACTATGATAATAGAAGTGTATTAGAGAAAGTCCCCGGATGTAGCCGTGGCGTACTTGCTAAAACGCTGCAACATGCTAATACTTACTACGCAGGGTGTAAGAACAGTAGTAACATGTTTTATGTACTGTTATGGAGTTCTTATGTAAATGACAATGCAGTACGTTTGGGTGATGTGTAGTATGTGTTGGTCAAGCAGATGGAAAAAAGGGTTGATTAAAAAAAAGGATTATTTTTAATTCACATATTTGTTTAAGTAAAAAAAAATCCTCATTTAAAATTATAGTTTTGCTGGATTCACTTAGATTAACAGAAATTTGACCAACAAGTAAACAAAAATTAAGAAAATTTAATTTTTAGGATGTTTTTATTCTCTAAGTTGTTGAGTAAAATTGGTGTGCTATAGTTAAGGTTTTTACTATTTGCAAAGTTAACCAGTAGTCCAAATTGGGGAGAAACACTTCCTTTCAGTTTTCTGTTTAGTTTTTTTTTGGTTGCACAATGCTTAAAATAAAACAAAAACTATTAAACATATCAAATCGGTTTGTGTTTCCGTATTTATGTGGCCTTTGGTGCATTTTCTGCACATTTAGGAATTATCATTGACTCCCAAACCTCAACTTGATGTGCGTACAGTATAGGTCACATATGCCAAACTTTCATTTCATCGTCCACCCACTAGGTGGAACCAATCTATTTCAAGTAAACAGATAGCCGTTTATGACTCACGTAAGCTAGCTTGTCTCTGTCATGCATTGGCAGAAAAGGAAAGCAAATTAAGGGAAAGAGGACAAATGCGTAAACAAATTACATGGCTTGCAGAGTTCATGGTTGCCCTTTTTGAATAGATGCTGAGTAATTATTTTGCCCTTGACAACCTCAAAATTTAGTAACGTGGTCATCAGTGAAAATGATTTTGACACCCCTGGTGAAGGTGCTGTCAAAATAAAACCTTTTGAGGGAACTCCCCAAGAACCACCATGGGGTTTTTCTGCTTGTTCGTATCTCCAGTAAGAATGCCAAAGTGATGTCAGCCAGCCAGCTTTAAGGTTTTAAAATTTTACTTAGATTTTTTTTGTCTGTTTTTCTGTGTTTTCCCATTTGGTTTGTTAAGTAAGGATCTAATGTAATAGCTGTTTTTCACATGGAATTTTACACAGACATGGCGGTTGCTGGTGCGACACTGCACCACCACACTTATGTCACTCCCGGTTGCTATTGTGTTGTGATCTACCCTGGGCTAGGGGCAAAAAAGAAACAAGTGTTAGAAGTCATGAAATGGTCCTCTGTTCCTGCACTGCAAACACACAAATAAAGCGGTATTTTCTTCGACAGTTCTGAGAGCTATGCAAAGTTCCTTTGGTCCAAATGTATGTGTAATGCAAGTGACTTCAAAACCAAAAACAACCAGTTCGGTGGGAAGGGTTGTGTTTTAGGAAAATAGTGCACGTGGTGGTCATGTGATGCCAAACAGATTATGATTTTATGTAGGAGTGCAGAAACAGTGTTGTTCTCACATTCATTATGCATGAACGGAAGATTTATAAATAACGTACATAATGGTGAAGATGCCGAATATTATTCCAAGTCGAAGTGTTAAAATGTAAAGTCTTTAAACTGTCATGTGCTGTGTATCACATCAGGGGAACAGTGTGCAAGAGGGTTTTATAATCCAAACACTGTGTAATAAGGTCATTCCATGTCACATCTAGCTTTCAGAAGACATCCCAGGTGACCATCTCAGAATTCAATGAAACTTTACCCAGTTATAAAACATGAACACATGCAAAAATTCAAGGTTCTAGTTCAAAAACTTGCAAGATATTCAAATTCAAATTTTATTTGTCACATACAAATTATACACAGAACAATATGTAGTGAAATGTTTAGTACAACTTTGCTTAATGTAAAGATTAAACTATCAAAGCAACAAGAAGAGAAGAACAATAACTAGAAATTTTAAAGGTTTTTAAAGGATTTAAAGTCAGATAAATATAAAATTCAAAAGGATAGAAATAAGAAAATAAATAAAATAAATAAAATAAATAAAATAAATAAAATAAATAAAATAAAATATTCATATGAAATATAGGATACAAAAAATATAAAATGCAAATGTACAGGCTATAATTTATTGCAGTGGCGATTTTCTAGTAGAGTCTGTAAAGTGTTTGTGTGCAAAAAGTGTCTGTAAAGTGGCAACGTGTCGTGTGTGACAATCAGCCGAGGTGGATGTTGTGTGTAGAGAGTCTACAGTGTCCAGGTACTAGTGTTCTGGTTTAGGGCCCGAACGGCCTGCGGGAAGAAGCTCCTCCTCATTCGCTCAGTGTTTGCTTTCAAGGAAC
>JBCNYG010000012.1:18040410-18055285 GCA_039654305.1 Porochilus rendahli | reverse complement strand
ATGAAATGTCACAATTCAGCAGGATCTTGATTTAATGGGATTTTTCAACGGAGCAAGGAGGAATCTGTTTGTGTTTTGTTTCTCCCCATTCACCCACACACATTTTTCTATGGAGCCAAACCATGTGCAGTCAAAACTCATTTTCTACCAGAGCCTTGTAGTGGATTCCTTTAGTTTCTGGGCAGCTAAAACAGTGTTAATATAACCTAAGAGATGAGTTTGATTTGTATGTCTCTGATGTGTCGTCTAGCTTTGATACCTAGCTGCTGTTTTCATAAGTGATGCTAATTAAACATTAAACTCACACTGCTTCACAGATCATTAATTTGATTAAAAGGCCATCATGTTTTTTTTAAATAACTAGCCAATTATGCACATCAAGATCCATACATTTCTACAATTTATTACAGCACATTGTCTGTGTTGATCTGTACGTGGACAAATAATTTCTGAGTTTTCTTCCGAAGTCATCTTGGTTTCCTGTCATGTTCACTCAGTGCAGAGAATTAATTTGGTATAAACAGAAAATGTAAGCTATTTTGGACAAGCAGGATATCACCAGAACATTGTATTTATTCTGTTTCCCTTTATTTTTTTTCATTAATTGATCCATATGTAAAAGTTCACAGCAGAATCAGCTTTATTTTCTAAGTTTGTGAATTTGACTCCGGTTTGATTTTTTCATCGACACTGAGTGCAAACCAGGATCATGTGTGTATCATACAAAGCAGTATCATAATAGATCTGTGACCCCAGTAGGATTAAGTGGTTTGGCAAATGGATGGATGGACTAACCTAATGTAATGCCAATAAAACAAGTTATAGCCCTTGTCACAAAATATCAAAACCACCTGTCTCTAAAACCTTCCCCTGTTGGGGAATCTTACTTACGACAACGTTCTGGAAACACTGGAGACCTAGTTCATCAAGGTTTTATCAAAGGAAACTTCATTATATCAACATTTGCACAGATTTTTATATTTGTTTATGTGGTGTGTTTTTAAATGTACGTTGCTACTATAGAACCAATTACAGGTAAGAATTTATGCATTAATTTAATCCTAAGATTAAAGAACCCTGCAGTAATGTTGGACCCTCGAACAAAGCTCTTGCCCCTCAACTGCTCAGTTGGGTAAAATGGGATAAATGTAGGAGCTTATGGATTACGGTGTCTGCCAAATGTCACAGGTGTAAATGTAACGCTGTGGAATTGTCATCAGATTTGAGACATCAGACAAGTTTTACTAAATGAAGCCCTACTTTTAGGTCCTAAGTGTTGATTCAGCTGAGCATATGTGTAAAGTCATCCAAACAATACCCCCACAACCCCCCCCCCACCACACATACGCACACACACACACACACACACACAGCTGCACAAGGTTTTTAGGATACTTAACACTCAGTATGCGTGTCATTGTTTGCTCCTTTAAGTGTACTGCGTTTAGCTTGTATTACTTGTAAGCATGTGCTAAATAAATAAATGTACAGAAGCCTTATTCAAGTCCTCAGGGTCAGAGCAGACATGTTTCTACTCTGCTTTTTCTTCAAAGCTTTTTCGTGTGCGAGTAATGAGCATCGGTGATATTTTCCGCAGTCATCTGATTCCGACCCAGCGGATGCCTGTCTCACCTGCTGTCTCTTCCACCTCTAACTTTAAATACCAGATAAATTATTCATGCATGATTAACCTTGGCTGACATTTTTGTCAATGTGGTTATTTTTCTGCATCGTTGTGTCAGATCATGACACTGTTCACGCACTGCAACCAATTTTCTATCTGACATTTTATGAATGCAAAAGAGTTAAGATCGGTTAAAAACTTTTCTTTTTTATTTTTCTTAATGTCAGCTTTTTTAAGCAAAAGCCACTAGTTTACTGGTATATAAAAAATCCCAATTGAGGCTCCCAAGTGACACATTGACAAGGTGTGTGACTATCAACCTGGAGATTGCAAGTTTGAATCCAGGCTTATGTTATGGCCATCTGCAGGCAGGAGTCCATGGGAGCTAATTGGCCGAGCATTCACAGGAGGGAGGGATGATGTGCGCTCACCTTCCTGTTGGGGGGGTGGGGGTGGGGTTGCCTGTGACTTGAACTGAGCAGGTTTTTGTGTCTGTGTCTTTATAGGTGATCCTGGTCTCGGCTAATAAGCTTACGCGCTACATTGAGCCTTGCCAGCTGACTGATGAGTTTGGAGGGAGTCTGCAGTATGACCACATGGACTGGCTGAACAAGAGGCTGGTCAGTAACTTACTGGACTTTCAAGCTTCTCCACACATCGCGCCTCTTATTAAATCACAGTGTAAATCCTGTATGGTAAATGACCTTAACTAGAGACTACAGTGTTTTTATAAAACTGTCAGGGATATGTTGAACACATGAAAGTTATTACTATTCAAACAAGCTTTATTCAACGTATAATTAATCAGTCAAGAGTTGGATCCTGGTTTAGGATAAAGCTTAAAAGTACAGCTCCTTAAATGATCATCGTTAAAAGTCTCCACTTTCCCTAGTGTTGCAACATGTTCCACCCTTGGTTGTAATTACAGCTGCAGCTCTACTGGTATATGTCTGTCAGTTTTACACATCTGGATCCTAATATTTTGCACATTCTCTGTGGCAAAATTTCTCAACCTCTGTGGAGGTTGGATGAAGACTATTGGTTAACTGCATGTCTTGCCACAGATACACAATCAGGGCCTTTGTTTGGAAGCCAGCCAATGTGGTTTTGGTAAAATGATTCCGGGTTTTGTCCTGTTAAAATCTTTGCAGGCTGAAACAGATTTTCTTCTTGATCCTCTTCTATGAAACTACCATCACCATTCTTTACTATGGAGATGGTGTGTTCAGTTTTCCACTAAATGTAGTGCTTTGTGTCAAGGCCAGACATTTCACTTTTGGTCTTTTGAGAACAGCGAGCCTTTTTCATCACCAACGGATTTTTTTTTCCCAACAGTGCTTGTTTTTGTGCCGCTATGTCCACAATGCACAGATTTATGGAGTGTCTAGGTTATGACACTTATGAACAACTGTTTGCCGTTGTTCTCTTCTGCTCTTTCAGAGTTAACTACTTGGTATAATCTCAGACTGTTTCTCACTGCGAACCATCATTGACTACTAGGGGTTCTCCTGATTCAGGCAGTCATAGTGGTGCCATATTCTATAGCTTTATAATGATGGATTTAATAGTGGAGGTTTTTAGTAGTAATACCCTTATTAAAAAAGCAATAGGTGTTGTTATATTATTTTTACACTTTAGTTGTGTTCTGATGGATATTGGTTTCACTAAAACTAATAGGAGATTACACAGTAGGGCTGGATGATTTGTTTTTGTGATGTGACCGACTATTCATATTGAGCATACTGCTTTATCAGAAGTTTCAACTGTCCTAACAGGTAGCTACAGTATTTTTACCCCAAGGTAGCTTAATAAATATTTGGCCTATTCTGTTATAACCTTGCTGTGGGCAGCAGCTAGAAATGGAAGAACAGATATCAGGTTGCAAGTAGATGACTAGAAAAAACAAGTTTTTATTAAAAAAAAAAACCCTGGTTAAAAAAATGCACACACATGGAACAAATGGAAAGTAAATACAGACAGGGTTCTTGAGACAGAATGCAAAAATACAGAGTTCAAATGCATCACTGGAGCTCATAAACATGTGTACTGTGTTAAAAGAGGAGTGTGGACCCCCCCTCCAGGCATCTGTATTCTTACAAAAATGTCTAAGTACACTGTACTGTTATTTTGTCGCTAAGCATTTTTATAGTATAAAATATTTTATCATGAAAATGTCAGAACATATTACAATGTAATTTTTAAATCATACTTTCAAGCCCTATTTCTCAGCAAAGTAAACTTTTAATGTTATTTATTTTTGATTTTATTGTTTTTGTATTTATTGTAAGTAATCTAGCAGATGCGGTGTTGTGGAACATTTAACATGTAGTTAAATCTCAGTTAATCCTTTTTCATTCCACAGATTTGTAACAATGAAAGTACTTATAAAAACAAAAATCTTTTTCTTCTTTAATCCAGGTGTTTGAGAAATTCACCAAGGAGTCCACGTCCCTGTTGGACGAGCTCGCCGTCATTAATGAAAACGAAAAGACCAGTCAGACAGATAAGTCCAGGTAATCGATGTCGCTGGTTCTGACTGATGCTCTCATGTCTCAACCTTACTGCTTTCTCTCTCACTTTTATTAAACCATATTAAGTATTAATGAAGTCCTTTGCTCTCAGACTACTCAAGGGATATCATACCATCAGCGGGCCTCGCAGCAGGAATTAATGAACACACACTGATACCGAGAACAAGAAAAAGTAGCACTGTGTGTAGGGAGTCAGGGTATATTCTGTGCATTTCATAATGGACTTTCTGATTGCTTCATTTGCCTGCTCATAAAAGTGCTATTGGTAGAGTCATAAAAGCACTCATAATGACTAACTGCCCCACTTAAACTAGTGTCAGAATGGGTTATGACTCTAAAGCATTATAATGTAATTGTTGCTTTACCCAATAGCGTTTAATATCCATACATCTCTTAAACTGGACGAGTACTCTTCTTTGGAAGGGACAGAATGGTGTAACAGTCAGAGAAAACTGATGCCCATATCTAGGGGTAGATCTAGGTTTGGTCCAACATCTTCAGATATATATTGTTTTTATTGTTCAGCAGATTGGGACATGTACATCATTAATATAACAGTGTTTTAGTTTGTAATTTATTTTCAGCACGTGTAGGTATGCTACTACAGCAGTCATGGTAATGGAGTGTTTATTTAGTAATATAATAACAATACTTTCTTTTAGGACTAATGTAAAACCCACAATTCTCTCCCAACTTCTTGGAATAAAAAAAGAAAAAGCATATTCCAATGCAGCACTGAGTAGAGAAATAAGCATTCTTTTTGAACAGTTTGACTTTCTAAGAGGACTAACATTTGGCAGCCTTATTTGGATTGGATCATTACCAGATCTATACCTTTTGTTGTATAGAATTTAGGTTGGTTTTGATTTGAAATTTGATTTGGGGTACCACTAGATTTCTGCTGGCTCCGTCCTCTGTCCACTTATTAATAGTCTCTTGACTGGATTTTTAGGATCAGATATTAAGTACACGTTTCTTTGGGGATGTTAAAAGTGACCACAGTGAAAAAGGTATAAAACCTCCACCAAGCCTCTCAATTCCATATATGAATGAAAATGTCAAATATTGTCCCCTCTCTCAATGCTAAATTCTTTAGAAAGAAATCCTGAATCCAAAATTTAATCTGGATCATCTCCAAAATCTTATGAAGCCCTAACATTTTGTGTAATCCTGCTAGGAATCACACAAACAAGGGTAAAACATAACGAAAGGCATAAACATAAAACAAGGCAATATCTGTCTCTGTATGTGTATCTTTGCTTAAGTTTATGTTTATCATTGTAGTTTTGAGAACAGTAGATGATGTGACCTGTAATTTTCTCAGAGGAAGATGGAGAAAAACACAGATCTGGCCAGAAATAAAGTTATAGAGGAGCTCTGTAAAATGTGAAATGACTCCAAGACCCCTGTGAATTTAATCTTGTCCAAGTAGTTCAGGCAGTGTGTCTTACTGTGGAGCCTTACTGTGTGGTATTGTCTGGAAAATATGACTTTAATTATTTTCTTACTAAAAAAACACCCAAACCCTAATGTTACACAGTAATTCGTCCTTGTGGCTGGATGTGGTGGAGTCAAGGTATTGGCCCAACCACAAGAGTTTCAATGTTTTGTTTCTTTTTTTTTTTTGCATGGGAAACTGTCATTATATAGCAGCAGTTCTGTTTATCTGCTGGTCCTGAACCATGCCAAGGATGTCGGGGCTTGGTCGGATCAAATATGGAGACGTACGATTGCTCCAAATAAAAAATAAAGCTGTGTTTTTTTTTTTTTTTCTCCACCCCACAGACCTTCAGATAGTAATGTCTTGCCATCATTTGACCCAGAAACTGTCCTGCAAACCGGTATGTCTAACTTTCTGCTCTTCAAACATCACATTGGAATTGGGGGAAAATGAGCTAGAAAGCCATATGATAATGTAATTTAGTGAAATACTAGCTTTATAACCTTTATTCTGGATCACATGTCTCTTTTCCATACGTTTGGTGCTTGTTCAATTCCCATTTCTGTCAGAGACTGAAGAATATTTCTGTTAAGCTTCACTATGCCAGGATGTGACAAAGCCAAATTTTTCATGGGCGTATCTTTTCACCAGCGTGTGGTTTCCAGAGCTGCAGCACACACCCGAGGCTGTTTTCTCCCAGAAGTGTGGTGTGGAGGAGTGAACAGACGAGTATAATGCAGCTCTTCTGTTGTTTCTAAGCACGAGTCATTGAAAGAAGCACTGTCTCTTCAGCATTTCATCGTAACACTCATGGTTAAACAGTGCCATTGGGAGCTCAGATGACTCACACAGACTGAGCAAAGGCCCAGTGCAAAATTAAATACTGTATATCCTGTAAGTCACTTTGTTATGCTTCAAGTCTGAGTGGCTTTTATGGGTTTACTTAAGTTGCTGTGAGGAAATGCTGAGAAATTGTGAAGCAGCAAACCCCCTCCCCCCCTCTTTTGTTGTGTCTGGAATAAAAGAAAACGGTTCAACTCGTTCAGCTGAAGGGCTTCTTTTGACTGCACTTGACAGTCAGGAATGGTTTTCTCATCCATGACCTTGTTGACAACGAGATTTGAGATCTTGTTTCCACTAATTTATTTCTTTTTCGCATCCATTTATACCCCTCTTGATCTTAGGCCATGAGCTGCTGTCAGAGCTTCAGCAGAGAAGGTTTAATGGCTCAGAGGGTGGAGGTGGTGGTGGTGGCGGTGGTGGCGGCGGAGGAGGAGGAACAGCCTGGTCTCCGATGGACGACGAATTGCTGGCTCAGCCACAGGTCATGAAACTGCTTGATTCTTTACGTGAGCAGTACACCAAGTATCAGGAAGTGTGTCGCCAACGCAGCCGACGCTCTCAACTTGACCAGATCCGTACCAAGGTTATGCAGGTAACATTGACTCTAATATTGTTTTCCTGCACTGTGTAAACTTGTAGTGAGGGATCTGTATATAAACTGTTTATGCGTAGGATGGGGTCAGGCTGACAGAAAGCATGTGGGTGGTCTTAATTTGCACATTAACATAGTATATTTTTATTAAATAGCCACATATGTAGTGTATTTTACCTTTTGAAATTGATTTCTTTTATGTTTATATCATCCAGTTACCTTGTTGGGTTTCTTGGTTTTATTGTTGCTTAAAAGTTGGAACTACACGGTGTGTTTCTGCATAGAGGATTGTTTGGTCCTGATCACTTTTAGGCATGGTCATAAATCTTCCTCCCACAGATGATCAGTTTACTTAAAACAGAATTGCTGGTGGCTGCTTGAGGAAATAGCGGTATTAATCTCCCTCTATTATCATTTCAGTGGAGTGCCAGCAAGTTTAATGGAGTGTAGACCACAACAGCTCCAGCTTTAAGTCAGACACAGACCAAGGATCTCTCCCTTTTTATTTGCTGGTTTGGGTTCAGGAGAATAATGCATCTTTGCTGAAATTAGAGAAGGGAATTGTGCTGCAGCACAGCAAATATTAACATGTCAGTCAGGGCTTTAGCCAGCTTCTTTCAGGAGATCAGTAGGGTTTAAGGTGTAAGTTTGCAGCTCAGAGTAGTTTTATTGTGTAAGTGTAACACTAGACATATCCTTATCTTTCATTTTCATATTATGCTGTCCATGAACTGCATAAGGGTTGCTCATGGTCATAAAGTTCATCACATATCCATCTGAAGTAGGATTTCAGCCATAACATGAAAACCACCTGTCTTTTATAATGTAGATCAGTGGCCTCCAACCCTGTTCCTAGTGATCCACTTTCCATCTCCAGGTCTCATCTCAGGTCTCATCTCCAACCAAAATCTAACACACCTCTTTTTGCTGATCAAGAAAAAATTGAGTCCAGGTCCCAAACTCGCTTCCCTTACCATTAGGCCAATGCAATTTTTATTATGAAAATATTATGAGGTGTCTAAACCCTCTCTTTGGATAGAGATTAAGTAGAGATTTGGTGACCAAAGCATTTTTTGTCCTAATTAAATGAAACGTCTGCTGCCTTGCTGAACAAGGCGTTTACGTGGATATGTGTGAGACCAGCCTTCAGCAATGATCTTCCTCCCTTTCCTGTGTGAAGATTCACCTCACGAAGCATGTGTGCACAGATCCATTATCTCCATCGTCTCGTCACTCTGCAGATTCAGCACAGCAGTCTGCCTACTCTAGGTGCCCTAATTCATTCAGCAGCAGCAGGGAATTCAATTTGTCTACTTGACTGTTATTCTCAGATGAAATCACAGATGCGAGTTACGGTACACGGGCAAGCATCTCAAGAGGACAGTCTTTTAATTAACTCGCCCGCGTCAGCTATAAAAACTGTTTATTTAAAGTTGATCCTGTTTTCATTTTCTGGCACCCTCTACATATTACACCTCATCTTCTGAGACTTAAAGGTGTGTCCAGATCAAGTTTAAGTGGCAGTTGGGTAGCTCATGTAAATCCCAAGCTATGTCAGTTAGAGCCAGTCACGTATCGCTTGAATTTCTCCCAATTAATAAGCTTCCTGATGGACGTCAGTTCAGTGAATGAGCGCTAAAACGACACACTCGTGCCTGCAAAATATTTTCAGCAGCTTATTTGTTATTCATGGTTGACTCTCTTTTCATTCAGAGACTGCTGTGATTACTGTAATTATCTGCTCTCATAAGGAATATGTTTGCTAAATTGTGACTTTTAATACTACTTTGTTGAAGCAGACAGATATTCATTTTAACTCGCAGATTCCATCAGTCACATCCAGTCCAATTTGATTCTGTCCTGTTTGGGGATTCTGTGGGTTGGGGTTGAAGAAGACTAGAGACACAGGTGCATCTTATATTTGCCCATAAGTTGACTCAACATTTACTAAACGTAGGCTGCTGATAACACTCTGGTGAGAACAGTAACTCCTTCAGCTATCCTCCTTTATCACAGCCAATGCTTAGCTTCACCCCCTCTGTCACATTCTGCCAAAAAGGCTTATTTAAACTTCCATTATCTACTAAAATAAATTCCATTCAAACTCTTTTTCTGGCACCGTCCATTCCGTACATCATCTACACTGGCATCAACATTAAGAAATACATCTGATGCGTTTAGAAGCAACAAGGCACAGGCTTCCTTTATTACTGTTCAATTAACATCCCAGTTGTTCTGTATCTAATGTTTCTCCTTGTCCCTGGCAATTATTTGCTATATACATCTTTAAAAATTCTTACAAACTTATGTAACTTATCAAAAAGTTTTCTGACTCTTTTGCATTATTAGCTACAGCGTCCCCACAATTGCCAGTGGTACTGATACTCATCCACACATCCACAAGCTTTGTGAAAACGTTCATAAAATGGAAGTAATGACCTCACAGTACAGATAGAAGGCTCTGTATATATCTATTTAATGTTGAGCATGATGAGTAAATAAATTAAACCAGGGTTCTTAGTCCATCTTCTGGGCCTTGGCATGCCCTGATATATCCACCTATCCATCTATCTCACTGATGCACTGAAGTGACTAAGCTGCATTATTTTGGAATTTAGTGCATGCTGTTCTCAAGAGATCCTTCTAACGTTTTATCAGTTCTGATTTTAGTGCTTTACTTCTGGCCTTGCCTTTTCTGGAGTTCTGTGGGCATGACTCAGTTTATATCAGTAGAAGACATAAACATACTATTGAGAAAACAAATTCCCCCCAACTCATTTTAATGCTTTTATGCATTCTCGAAACATTTAACAATCCTGTCACATTTCAGATTCTCTTGCTCGTGTGTGAATGTTCATGAATGACAGTTGTACAAATGAAGAATTCTGTAGTATTCAGTGGTTTTTTTTTAGTGACACCCACAAAACTTGGATATTACAAGTTAAAGAAAAAATTAAAGCTCTAAAGTGAATGAACATTTTTTTCGAGGTAATAGACTCGCGTCTAATACACTAAAAATTACAATTAGGAAGCACCCCACATGAGAGGGGCTCAACCTGAACAAGCAAGTTGAAAACAAAGAGGTTTGACATGAGTGAGTCTGTCTGTTCCCTGGGGAAGTCAGAGCACGACAGCGCTTTCAAAGGTTGATGAGCATATCGGTGTTGTAATTGGTAAAACCTCGATCCCAGAAACGCCAGATGTTGTCGGTATAGTGACATGCCTGTGAATCTACGCTGTACTCCTGTGATCACACACATCAGAATCCTCACACTAGGAGAATGGAATTCACGATCATTAAAATTGTGTAAGCAATTAAAATAAAATAGCTGTTCAAATGTGATATCATAAATACATAAGTACTATGATCTGTATGTATACTACTATGTAGTTTTGTGATTTTGATGTTGATCAGTCAAGGTGTTTGAAAATCTGCACCAGCTCAGGAGCTCTCATAGAGCGAACTGTATTTTCATGTAGCTTATTGTTTTCATCGACTTTTTCTGAATATTTGATTGGAATGATGAAGGAGCATTCAGTATACTGCTTTGAGTTTTATTCAGCTTGTTCAAAATTGATACCATCTCAACTCCAACAGAATTTAATATCATACTAAATGTTATATTTATGATTTTGAACCCGACAGATTTGATACATAAAAAGCCGCAATGACAGAACAGCCAATACTGCCTTATCTACCTTCCTCCATTAGTCTGAGTAATTTAAGCATTCTTAAATTCATCTTTTGTTCTTTTAGCAGATTCTACTAAAAGTTTTTATGAATATTAGCATTGGTGGATTCACAAAACACGGAATAATAAAGGAAAAAAATGACCACAGGGGTCCAGACGCATCCACTGAAAGGACCATTTCCTGATGCCGTAATGCCAATATGGAACAAGCATAGCAAGTTTGAAAGACCTAGCTTCAGCATGTGGCAAGTAAATGTCCGGAAACCTAATATCCACTTTTGCCTTTGTGACCTTAGTCAAGGTCACCCTCACACAAACTCACCCTAGCATTCATAGCAGTAAGCCAGAGCTTTGAGAAGTTGGACCCCCTACTCAAAATTTGAAAATAGCACTGCCATTTGTTTTTGTTGGTTTGTGCCATGAAAATTTCCGTTTGTGCTATTAAGGTGTTTAGCAGAATTTGGACATGGTGGGGGGCTGTTTGTCAGTATGAAGGTAAACGAAAATGACTTTAAAAGCATAATAGCTGAATAATTTCTTTCAATAGCATAAATGTAGCACAAACGATCGAGACCGCTTTGGTAAGATTTGGACATGGTGGGTAGGCTGAGTGACGTCACCGTCAGAAAATTTAATTTATAATTAAACAACTTAATATCACAAACGAACATTTTATGGCACAAACCTAGCACAAATGAATGGCAGTGCTATTTTCAAATTTTGATGGGGGCAACTTCACAGAGCTGTGAGCCAGCATACTTTTAAGTTTGAAAGCCCCAGCTTTAGTACATGGCAAGTAAATATCTGGAAACCTAATATCAAAACAGTTCTGCCTCTGTGACCTTGAAAAGTAGGTCAAGGTCACTCACACACAAACTCATCCTAGCACTCATAGCACCAAGTTTGAAATCCCCAGCTTCAACACGCAGCAAGTAAATGTCCGGAAACCAAAGTGTGAAGGACAGACAGACGAATCCCATTCCTATAGCTCTTGAAGTGCGGGAGCTATAAAAAGAACGCCCTAAAATAAACAGAGCTAAAATTTCATCTGTAACACGTTGACCATGACTGTCAGTGTCTTTGACGGTCCTGGCATTTTTAAACCCATTTTCCCTGTCTCTAGTCCAGAAGCTTACTCACTAAGACATCACTGGTGCTGTCATTGTTATTCAGGGAGCTGGTAAAGTGGTGGGTTATTGTGCTGTCACGCTATGAGTCACTGTGAGGTCTTCAGCGGTATTGTCAACGTGTGTGTGTCTGTAGGTGGTGAACTGGCTGGAGGGTCCTGGCACGGAGCAGCTCCGCACTCAGTGGGGAATTGGAGACTCAATTCGGGCGTCCCAGGCCCTACAACTCAAACACGAGGAGATCGAGAGCCAGCACAGTGTAAGCACATTGCCATTTTACTCTCACACTAACAGTCACCCACGAAACACCCTTAACACCGATCTCCCATGCACACACGTTACACGGGCACACACTGCCTGAAGACCCTGCTCCTACACAGGCAAGCCTAAAACCTGATTATAAAGTGTAATAAGTCTGATTTTCTGAGCCTGATTCAGCGGTTTGTAATGTGTACACCAGTGAATTTGTCACAGATTCATTCTGTGTTAATGCTCTAGGTTTGATACCAATAAAAATGCTACACTTAAGCATAATAGAAAACCTTAATCTCTTTCTCTTTTGTTGCTTAGAAACCTAAGTCTACTGTTAAAGACTTCATTACATGGCTGAAATTTTTTTTTTACTGTGAATATTATTAATAATATATGAAACCATGTATTGAATGCTTGAGGTTTTTCTTTCTCACTATATTACAAGTTCCAATTGAATTTTTCTTAAAACACTCTTACCTGAGTCTCTGCAGCTCACACTTTCTCATTTTTTCGTTTTAGTGTAGTATTGTTGTTTTTTTAAAGATAATTATAAAAATACTGCTGGACTATATTTATATAAACCTGAGGTTATATTATATGTTTTTTCCACAGTCTTCTAGAGCACTGGGGATAGATAAAATGAGTTTTATTGTTCCAAAATCTGTACATATTATGTAAAATATCTTATATGAATAAATACACAATAGTATGGACTACCTTCAAATTTAAAAATTAATGAACAAAAATTATTAGCTTCTCTAGAAAATATTCACAGAAGTTACATTTTGGACAAATTTGACTTTCCAACTTGACAAATTCCCAGGATTCCAACTGAAATAATTTTTTTAAAGGAGAGTGTTTGTCATGAAAATGTTTCCATTCAAAATTAGATAAGCATATGTTTTTTTGTTTTTTTTTTTTTAACTAAATCATGCATTGGTGGCAATATCCCCGATTTGTTCTGCACATGGCAGATCTGAATACATGCAAGGAAGTGTCCACTTCGACTTTTCTCTTGTTATAAGAAATGTGTCTTTTTTCAATCAGGTGCAATTTTTAGGAAGTACATCTAGGTATGTAACTTTAGAGCAAAACATCTGAACCAGATTCTGAAATGCTGATTACACAAGCATGTGAATGTGTCTACTCCGGAATATATTTTTCCAGTTCTCAAACTCCAGTTGAACTTTACTTGTAATAGTTTAGACATTTTAATATTGTGTTATAATAATGTGATTAAAATGTAATTAAAAGTTGAACTGGTTTTAACTTCGAAATCTTACTAGTATTGACACTTTTTATAGAAATTGTATTGTTTTGGACTTGCATAATTTCAAAGGCCATAACTTCCAAGAAAATAACGTTATAGCCAAAATGTAAAATGTTTTTATAATCTTGAACATTTAAGAAAATTACTACTTAAAAAAAGCATAACAGAAGAGCGTGAGATCCTATGAGAAAGTTTGTGATTATGTGGTTACATTGCTCATAGCGTCTATAATCCGTTATGAAACATGCAGGGTAGAGTTGGATAATAAAGGACTGGCAATGCCTAATTGAATTGATTTTTCCCTTCAACATGTCCTGTGACTTTAAAAGGAACACCTGCCCATGCATGTAATTATTGATTTACTTGATCACGTAGCAACAGGGCACTGTGTAAAATCATGCAGAGATACAGGTCAAGATTTTTAGCTGATGTTCACATCAAAACTGAGAGAATAAAAAACCCTGATTTCACTCACTGTGACCGAGGCATGGCTTTCTGTGCCAAATGGACTGGTTCGACTGTGTCAGAATTTTCACAAACACATCACACTCTGGAGTTTACACCGAATAGTGTGAAAGACAAAAAAGTGAGCAGTGGTTCTGTGGGAGGAAGCTCCTTGTTTATGAGAGTCAAGTAAATTTTATGAAGATTTCAATCCTGCTAAAATGTGATACATGGGAATTAATACATTCCTAATAAAGAACAAATAAAATGACCTGACACAGACACGATTCAAATAGAATAAAGAACAGAGCTGAAAACAAGCAAAAAAACCCCTAAAGTTTCAAAAATTTTGCCCTAAAAAACAGAACGATAGCATCTTTAAAGCTTCATAGAACATAGAAATCTTGATCGAATTGGAGGTTTTATTAAAAAATAAACAAACAAAAAAGAGTTCTTCAGTAGTGGAGCAGAAAAGGCCCATTCTTCCCTATACCTAATACAAGACTGAGGAAAAATAATAAAGGAGCTAACCAGATATTGCTTGGGGCCAGCCCATGTAGGGCTTTAAAACACATGTAATGTTGTACTGACTTTAGACTTTTGGCAATTGGTGGAAAGCCAGGACTGGGGAAATGCTTTTTTTTGTTTTGCTTGTTCAGTCAACTTATCAGCAGCCTTCTCAATCAGCAGCAGACAAGCCAGAGATGTCTGACTAAGAGAACTGTAGTGAGGTGCAATCATCAATCAATCAAGTTTCCATTTTGGGGCATCTGTGGCCTAATGTTTAGAGAAGCAGGTTTGGGACCAAAAGGTTGCTGGTTCGATTCACATGTGGGGGAGTGGGCAGCACCTTCCCTTCCTCCAGCTTCATGGCTGAAGTGCCTTTGAGCAAGGCACCTAACCTTCTGGGTGGAGATTGCATGTTCTGCTCATGCTTGCATGGGTTTCATCCGGTACTCTGGATTCCTCTGACAGTCCAAAGATATGCTAATTGGCAGTTTCAGTTTGCCGTAGGTGTGAGGGGTGAATGGGTGTGTGTGTGTGTGTGTGTGTGTGTGT
>JBCNYG010000012.1:18022451-18037196 GCA_039654305.1 Porochilus rendahli | reverse complement strand
TGGCGAGCTGTTCAGGGTGTACCCTGCTTTCGCCCAGAGTCGACTGTGATAGGCTCCAGCTTTAAAGCAACCCCAGTAGGATTAAACATTTCAGCAAATGAATGATTGATTTGTCAAGTTTGAGCCCAGAATTAAAAATAACCCCAGTGTTCTTTGTATGACTGTCAAGACTCAAAAGCTTTGAATAAAAGGCTAGAGAGGAGGGAGAATGGACAGACACTAACCTCCCAATCCAATCATGGTGAGCAGAAAAACATGTCAGAATGCAGTCCGTCTTTATCTTTAAACACCTGGTATTGATGTGGGAGGATATTCATTATCCCTCCTGCTTTAAGTCAATGCGAGCCCACTGTTTGGACTTGCTGGAGTTGTTCTCAGTTTTAATAACTGATTCTTGGCTCTTGTACTCATGGGCCTAAGTGTATAAAAATCAATAAGTTGTAAGTAGGAAAAAATGGGTTCAAAAAGACTGTTTTAGGGACTGAAATGTCCACCACACTGTAGAACACATTCATAAAAACACCTGAAGATTAATTTTCAGCACATGTAATTCATCATAAGCTGCTTGTGCAGGCTGTGACTGCAACATCCAGACAGTCCTGAAAGATGACCCCAAATAATAAGTGATAATGATTTACAGCGTGGCGTGACTGCCATCATACACAAACACGCCTTTGTTTGATATTAGTTTGAGTGTGTTTAGAAATCTGCCAATATCCGTTAATGCTTTTGTAATGGATTTTTTATGGGGCTATTTTCCCCATACACACTCAAACAAATCTGATGAAATAATCAGTGTGTGGGTTATCGGATGGTTATTTCAGTACAGATTTTAAAGAGCGTTTTCAAATCTAAAAACGGTTGCTAGCAAAGTACTCATGCATTATTATTATGTAACAAACAAGTCATTCTTTTCATGATGTTACACATCATAAAGTATGTAATGTGTGTATCCTCATCAAATTGTCAGCAAGCCGTTTTACTTGCATCATGAGTAGAATTATACATTGAGTCTTTTTAGCGTCTGATGCACTTTATTTTGCTTGGATTCGTCTGTCTTTTCACATTCCAGGGCAGTGGCATGCTAATTAACCTGATTAGCAATGATTGTTATACCCTTAATTGCTTCAGCTGATGTTTGGAGCTCAGTGGTGAGTGGAATTCATAACAGGTAAAACATTATCTTTAAACCAGTGTTATAAAACTCAGGCTTCAGCATGATATGATTTCAGTTCAAAAGGCAGCGCCTTTTAAATCATTTGCATATCAGTTTAATACTACAGCAGTACAGTGGCATTGTGGTTAGGCATGTCCACCACCCCACAATAAGGTACTGGCTTCGAGTCCCAGGCTCGGGCATTTCTGTGTGGTGTTTTGCATGTTCTCCTCATGCTTACGTGGGTTTCCTCCGGGTACTCCAGTTTTCTCCGAAAGTCCATACATGATGCTATTTGGCTGTTCCAGATTGTGTGAGTGTGAATGGTTGTGTGTATGTGTGTTGACCTTTTGTCTGGCAAGCTGTTCAGGGTGAACCATGACTTTGCACAGTGATGGCGCCAGACTCCCCGCAGCTCTGATAGACTTCTGGTGTCTTGGCAAATAAGTAAGTGAGTTTAATACTGCAAATTGTTTTACTCACCAGTTAGGTGTTTTTTGATAATTTAATTAGAGTTAATCAGAAATGACAGTCAGTTTATGATTGTTTCCAAATCCAACCCATTATACCTTGTACAATTTTTGTAAACATCAGAAGCAAGTTATTTTAAAATTGAAGGGCTGAGTACCAGAGTGGTGTAACCAACAGAAAGCTGTTTTTTGAGAAAAAACTATAAAAAAAAAAAGCAGGCATAATGCTCACAATATGATTAAAGGTTATAAGGAAAATGGAGGGGACAATCTTGCAGGCATAGACCTTATCCACATCTGTTAAAAGTATGACTTCTAAATATGGAAAACTGCATCGAATCAAATCCTTAGTCTCCCATTACACTGAGGTGAAGATCGCACTGTGTCCTGTATGAACGCAAACAAAAGTAGTTCGAATGGAGAAAGATGCAAGTTCATGTTTAAATTTAAATCTTTGATCAGCAAAAGTGTTGAAAGGCTCTTGATTGAGTGTCAGAGTCGTTAATGAGTTCATTGAACTTTTAATTCCGTGGTATCGGTGAAGAATCCTACAAAGAACAATGACAGCCATCTCTACAGCTTCCATGTAGTCATCAGTAGCAACCCCGTGGCGATCCTTTAAGCTGTCTGTGAGAAGTTATCGTCAGCAAGAGTGCAGCCCAGCTCTAGTCTTGTCCATCTGTTTTTACCCCTTAGCTATTAGGCTGTTGGTGTATTGTCATTGCCTGCGACCACTGTTCCCGTTTCAGTTCTATTCACTTTTATTTGTATAGCGCTTTTAACAATTTAGATTGTCAGAAAGAAGCTTTACATAGTAAAAGTAATTTAAGGAGGAATTTTTCTGCTACCCCCTACACATCCTTAATGAGCAAGCCCGCGGCGACAGTGGAAAGGAAAAACTCCCTCAGTTGACACGAGGTAGAAACCTTGAGCGGAACCAGGCTCAAAAGGGAAACCCATCCTCATTTGGTTTTCCATTGCTATCACTGTTTCCATCTGTCTGGGCTATTTATCAAGAACTGCTGGGCAGGTCATTCTGAAATCTTGCATGCTGGTTTCCTCTGGTGTGAAGGTGTGCATAAGCTTGTCAATTACTCTGTTTAATATTGTGAGGGCTATTTGTTGAGAGCCACTGGGCCGCTGAGGCTTTAAAGGAAAACAGGACTGGGTGGTTTGCTCTTTGAGTTTCAGAGCATCTATCTTCAGCTAGTTTTAAAAATGCAGATATTCTCTACCTTTTAAGGAGAAACTTGTACAGAATGAGTCCTTTTAAGGCCCTGAATGCACTCTCTCTCGCTGTCATTTTCTCGGGTGAATAATTTCTAAAACGTCATTTTGTTGGTGGCCTCCTTCCTCTCATTCAATTGATTATAATTTTTAGTCAACAGAAAGTGAGAAGGTCAAAATGTTTAGTTTTTTAATCCCTTGTTTTTTTTTTTTTTTTTTTTGAGGGAAATCAGTAAGCTTTTTTTGGATCAGCTGCTGGGCGTCACTGCCTTCAGCACCAAAAACATGTTCAGTGTCATGTAGAGCAGCATAGTCACTTTGGCACCCCAAGACACTGCTGACTCCAGCCCAAAAAAGTGCTTGAAGTTATTTTACATTTCAGCTTTGATCTCGATCACAAGGTAACGCAAGCTGTTTATCAGAGTATGGTTTGTGGTCCCGCACCACTTCACTGGTTTCAGCCGTCCACTTGTGGTTCACAGCAGGTTGTTTACATCTGAGTGTCTGTAGTGGTGGTTTGTGGCTTGTGGAGAATCTGACGGTTGATTTATGGGTCGTTACTTCTTGAATTGTTTGTCTGTGGGTAACTGAAAGGTATTAAGGGAATCATTTGGTCTGTACTGCTTGAGTAGCAGTTACAGTGTTGGTACTGTTTCACAGTGCTTAGCTGCTTTGTGGTTTTTACGAGTCAAGGCTTTTATAGCATAATAACTCTGTTTTTGTAAGAGATCTGTTGGGCTGTGTATCAGTGCTCTTCTGCCCATGATTCAATGCTGGAGTTATGGCTGGCTTTAAGGGTTTGTGCTAAATGTACAGGTATGATGATAAATAAAAATGTCATTCTATGATTAATAACAAGAACACAAAGCATCGTTGTTTAGCCAAACCGTTACTATAGTTGTAAGTTGTCTTTGTAAATGCTGGTATTAGTTTATGCTACACTGAAATGATGCAATCTTATTGGTCCCATATCGTGGGATTAAAAAACATTTACCATAGTTAATTGGAGCTGGCAGTATTGTGATTGTCATGCTTTAAAATCTTTTTGGAGTGCAGTTTATGCACCTTTCCGAGTAGTATGTACTATGAGCAGTGGTAGCTCAGTGGTTAAGACTCTGGCTTACTGATCCGAAGGTTGGCAGTTCAAGGCCCAGTAACACCAAGCTGCCACTGTTGGGTCCTTCAGCAAGGCCCTTAACCCTCTTGCTCAGCTATAAAAAATTATGAATGTAAGTCGCTCTCAATAAAGAGGAGAGGGGAGGGGAGGGGAGGAGAGGGGAGGGGGGTGTTTGCAGTTATGTTCTCATGTAGGACAGGATGAAACAGTTTCACTTCTGGCTTGATGGATGTCACTGAATTTAATTCAGCATTTTGTCTCTTGGACTATTCAGTAACATATGCTTTACCTTTGGCATATACTTGTGAAATAGAGCATGACCCAATAAAACCTCCCACATTTCAAAGGTAAATTTAAAAAAGTTAATGATCAAATGTATTTTTTCGCACAAGAAACTCCATTCAATACAGTTTTCAACAATTCAGGCTGTCATTGTTGATACACGCTTGGAGGTGATTTTTGAAGGCCCCACTTCTTGATGGGACATGTCGGGTGAAACAGCAGCTATCTCCTGCTGAATTAAAACCTTAAGGGCTTAAAAGTTAAGAGTATACACTTGCAATTTAATGTTGCTCCTCAAAAAGAATCACAAGGGGCAAGGTTGTGGGAATGGGCCGGCAACCTAACATTGCCACGCACTCAGCAATTTCCCTCAGCACTTCCAATGATCTTCGAGCTCTTTGTGCCGTAGCTCCATCTAGCTGTGCTCCAGACCACGCAATGTTGGCGACTTAGGACAGTTGGGTATTGGGCTATCCACAGATCTTAGCAACGCCTCTTCTGCCTCAGTAAGTTTCATGTATGCAAAAAAATAATAATAATGACAATCTTGAACTTTTTTCTAAAATTACCATTGAAGTCTGGGAGGTTTTTATGGGTCACTCTGTATTATGAAACATAAACAGTGCTTAACAGTGATTGCAGTTTTATAGTACAGTTTATGAATTCAGAGATGTGTATAAATTCGCCAAACTGAGTCGAAGGTTGCAGGTGAACGGGTTTCCTTCAAACCTTTATATTTCAGCATTTTTCAGGTTGACATAGAGTGTATCGAATTTAGGTAGTTCAGAATGTCTTTATGACTAACAATCAAGGTAACACTTTAGCTGTTTCTGATGTTCGAGTAACTAACGACCACCACAGAGAGCAATACAATCATTAGGCAAAAGCTTAGGATCGATAACAACAGCATATAAAACAGGGGTTTTTATAAAAGTATAGGCATAACTGAGAGAGACAAGCTTACCACTTGAATCATTGCAGGATGGAACACTTGCATATATTCTCTGGATCATCAAATAGGCACATACTTCCTTAAGTCCATCATCTATGTGTGTTCTTTGAAAATTGTCTCCTCGGATCATTAATGTGTTTGCAAATAAAAATCTTTTTGATAATCCTCACCATTGTTTGCTTTTGTTAGCGAATTTAAATGTACCTCAAATTTAATTGTGTTTACAAATCACAGCCATAGCACACCATTACAAGCCATAGGTTTTAAGGTTGTAGCCAGGGATCCATGGTATTAAATACAGAGGTCCATGGGATTGTCTATTTACTAGAATATCTTTTGCACCCGTTAAATATAAATAATATTTATGTGTAATGTATACAAGTGGTGCTTTTGTAAATATTTGACAATATTCAAACTAAACATTTCTATCTAATTACATTTAAAATAAGCTGCAGACTTGTTTTCATCTACTTGTTTGGTCATGCATATTCAAAATAATTACAAGCTACATTCCTGCTCAAAAAAGTCTCACACTAATATTTTGTCGGAGCACCTATAGCCATGACGTTATTTCTTCAGTTTGTCAGGTTGAGGCTCAGAAACATTATTTGACAAAATTAAATCAGCTGACGTACTAAATGACCAGATTATGACATCAATGTACATTTTCTTCTCTGATAGCATGGATATAAAATTGGAGTTCAAATAGTGATGGAGTGGTTAAGGAAGCATGAGGAATCATTTTCACACATGAAGAATTTTAATAGGACTCTGTGGTGCTGGTTCAAGATGTGCTGGAGAAGACTTCATGGAATGGTTTCATTATCCTGTAATCAATTCAGTACCTCTGACTACCAAAACAGCAACACTGATGACTCCTTCAAAAATGCTAAAGAATTGATTTCACTAGACCAAAAATGCATTTCAAACTATTGTCAGGACTGTTCTTGGGGGGGAAAATGACATAATAAAGATCAGAATCAGGAAGTCGGCAGTGTTGTGGTCTGTGCTGTTTATAAAACGATGATGAGAGAATAGATTTGTACATTTTTTGTTTAAGTTTTTATTGCCTATATTAGTTTGTTTGTCTTTTCTTTTAGTACCTGAGGTGAGACTAATATTTACTTTGTGGTAGTAAATGATGTGATTTTGTGTGTGCAGGAGTGGTTTGCCGTGTATGTAGAGCTGAATCAGCAGATGGCGGCGCTGTTGAGCGCAGGCGACGAGGAGGACCTGCTGGAACTAAAGAATCTACAGCAGCAGCTGAGTGACGTGTGTTACAGGCAGGCCAGCCAGCTGGAGTTCAGACAGAACGTCCTGCACTCAGCGCATGAGTTCCACAGCACAGCACAAGACGTACGTGTTTCCCACAAAACTACCAAGCGTCAGTGCCTCATTTCCAGATTTGAAATATGACCTCATCCCTTATTTTTGTTAGCCAGTTAACGTATCCAAAGTGAATTAATTTTTATTTCCCAGTTTGTTCCTTTAGCATATGGCACCTGAAATCTTCTGGGAAGCAGAAGTAACAGTAGTAGATTCAGCAAAAGAGTCAGTCAATAAATATCTCATAAAAAAGAAAATCTGTTTTTTTTCCAGTTTTCCAACTCCACCCTTTCCTGCTCTGTTGCTCCAAAACTAGTGTGCAAACCCATTTGGTTGCTAGGACGTGGCTATGATATTCCACATGTTTGACAGGGTATTGCATGGTGATTGTTATCCTAGATGTTGGGTGTTGCTATGGCGTATTGGTGAAGGCTATCCTAGATTTGAGTGTTGTTGGTTGCTGTGCTAACAGTGTTGATTGCTAGGGTGTTGCAGTGAAATTCTATTTGGTTGCTAGTGTATTGTGGTGGTGGTTGTTCCAGGTGTTTGCTATGGTATTTCAGTTGATCTCTGTGGGGATTCTGTGGCATCATCCCAGGTGGTTGCAATTGCTAAGGAAAATCAATTGTTTGCTATATCATTTGGTTGCTGTCCGTATCCAGTTGTTTGCTAGGTTTTTTAGTAGGTGGAACATTGTTTTAAAATTTTAACTATGCTCGTTCAAATCATGTGAAAGCAGGACCAATCAAACATTGGCTATGTGATCCTATGTTTTTTGCATTGTTCATTAAATGGGATCTCTGTGGCTGTTAGTCAGAAATTATGTTAATATGTAATAAAATAATAATAGGAATAAGCAAAATATTATATCCTTCAGGAGTTTGTTGAATGATGAAATAGTTGATGTAGTAAATCACGTAATGGTCAGTAGTGATCAGTGCAGTCTGTAATCTCCTGATGTTTGAGACTGCACCGTGTTTTGATGGAGTAGATGAAATTATTAATGCTAACTTTGTTTTATCTTCATCATTTTCCCCAGCTCTCTCAGCAGCTGGATGGACTGCTGGGCATGCTCTGTGCAGATGTCGCCCCTGCCGATGGAGCTGCCATTCAGCAAACACTCAAACACCTGGAGGAGAAACTGAAAAGTGTTGGTGAGAACAATGACATCAATCATCATCCTCCACCTCTTTAGCTGTCCACGTCTATGTGTCTGCAAGTGGACATGAATAACAATTTAAATGTCTGTGTGTGTTTGTGTTTGTGTGTGTTTTAGAGGGAGCTCTGCAGGGCCTAAGGGAGAAGGGTCAGGTGCTGCTGGACCAGATTTCTAACCAGACATCCTGGTTCTATGGGAAAGACATGCAGATTGAGAACAAGGAGAACATTGACCACATCCACAGTGTCATGGAGGACATGCAGCTGCGCAAGCAAAGGTTTCGATCTCTCTGAATTTAAATAAACTTGTACCCTTCTTGTGATTAGACAGATTCAGCTATGTTTGGGACGGGACAAATTCATAAATTTTACATTCACATATTACAGTTTGGTTTATGCGTGTAAACAAAGAGTTATATTCTATTTATTTGTTGGAGCTTTCGGATTATGATTTTGTTACATTGGAAGTTTATTAGAAAGTTTATGAAATTTTCTCCTTCTTTATTTTAAGTCAGCTTATTGTTTGAAAGTAATATGATTGCCTTATAAGCAAAGTGGATCTGGATGGATGTGAAGCATATTTCTGGGCCTAAAAAATGGAACTAGCACCTGTTGGTTAACACAAAAAATTATAATAAAACTGAAGCCCCAACATATTTTCTTAGATTCATCTTTTGAGCTTTTTTGGGTATTTTCTCAGTTTTTTTTCCCTTCTAATGTAGTCGTAGCTAATTCCCACTCATCAGATTAAAATTTTTTAGTTGTTGAAATGCTTTTAAAAATGACAAATTGTACCCTCCAAACACTCCATTTTTTCCTTTCAGTGATTCCAGCTATTAAGGTTTTAATTGCATTACTGCTTTTTATATTAATCAAACTTCCAGTTGTTCCATTACACATCCATAGCAGGCATTTTTCTTCATTCTACATGAGTGGTTGAGGTGTTTAGCTTTATGTGAGTGTGGAAGAGTGCTTTGAAGGAAAAAAAAAGCAGCTTTTTGCAGCCTCCTTGACAGTTATTGATGTGCTGCACTCTGTGTGTGTGAAAGGTGCGAGGACATGGTGGACGTGAGGCGGTTGAAGATGCTGCAGATGGTCCAGCTTTTCAAATGTGAAGAGGATGCTTCACAGGTGAGTGAGCTGCAGTGGCGTGAAGCCTGAGACAGTCTTCCTTTGTGGCTTGGCTATCCAGTTCGTCAAATTCATTTAAAATAAAAGTTTTGGTGTTTTTTTTAATATAGAGATTTATGCACTGCCTAAAAAAAAATTCCCATATGATTATCCCTTACTTACACTATTTAGATTAAATCCTTTTAATAACCTGTTTATAGAAATGAATAAAAATGAAGTAACAAAACACGCAGGCTTGGACGAACAGACCTACACTATAGGTTTCATTAAGAAAAAGGAAAACAACTTCATATCTCTGGAAGGGAACCATCTATTGCAACCAAACTTGGGCATGTTTGATGAGTGAGTACAATAGCATAAGGAAAATTAACATTCCAAAAGTAACTTGATAGTTAGACACCTTTGGAGCTCCGCTATAAATGTGTGCTCTAAATGTGTTTTCCCAACACCTGAGTGCTAGGCATGTGCCAGTAAATATACTGCAATATTCAGCACATGCAGTATTGCCAAAGACACTTCTGGAATATAGACCTTTCCTTTAATTTTTGGAAAGATTTTAGGTAGCTGAAAATGTATTTAATTCTGGTTATGAGGTTGTTTGCCTTTGCTGCTTGTGTAACTTCACTGTGGCGGGTAAAGTGGGATATTACACTGTGTACCGGTGAATGCTCCTAAAAAGTGTTTTGGTGTTTAGTGTTGCTTTATGCTTTAAGAACAATCAAAGCAGATTTTTTTTATTCCTTGTCAATACTGCACAACTGATAAGGAATAAATTCTGCTTTGATTGTTCTTCAGCTCAATAATACACTAGCCATTTTCTGATATTGGGTAGAAAATCTAGTTTAAATGTATTTAGATTTCAGATGTAAATGCTGCATTCAGGTACAGGTAAACATGTTGTACTACCTGTGTGAAAAGATTTCTTACATAAAGCAGTATGGAATATTGTTATTATTAGCACAGTAATAATGTTAGAGGATTGGCACTTTTTACTGACATGACCCATCCCGGTATCATAGGCGCAGTGGTGGTTCAGTGGCTTATCTCTGTAGGTTACTGATCAAAGCATCAGTGTCTGAGTGACAGTACTGCCAATCTGCCACTGTTGGGCCCTTGGGCAGAGCCCTGAACTCAGCTCAACCTATCCACATGGAGCCCACACAGAAGTGGGGTTCCTTTGTACAGAATTGATTGAGTTGTTACTGCTCTAACTTCAGTATTATGTAAGACATATCAAGTTCCTGGCTCACTCTCAGGCTGTAGATTGGCTCACTGAGCTGCTGGATGCCCTGCTGAAGACACACATCAGGCTGGGAGATGACACTCAGGAAACCAAAGTCCTTCTGGAGAAACATAGGAAGTTTGTGGATGTTGCGCAGGTAAGTATGTTGCCTTCAGAGGTTCATGATGTAATACAAGTATTTATTGAAAAGGAATAGCTAATTTTGTTTATAATAGTTTGTGAATGTCTAACACTCTCGTCCATCTGTCAACAGAGTACATATGACTATGGCAGGCAACTGCTACAGGCCACAGTGGTCCTGTGCCAGTCCCTGCGCTGTGCCACGCGCTCCTCAGGCGACACACTACCCCGACTGAACCGTGTCTGGAAGCAGTTCACCATTACCGCTGATGAGCGCCAGCACCGCCTAGAGACAGCCAGAGACTTCCATGCTGCTGCTGAGCGGGTGGGTGCACATCGCCTGCCTGTAAATTAAACAACTGTGTTTAGCTTTAGATTAAAGCAACTTTCATGCCACTACAGGAAAATAATTCAATACTTCAAAACCATCGGAATTGAAATGCCAGTGAATGGAGAAGGTGATGATAAGGATGATCATCTGCTAGCAGATACAATTTCGTTTGCACAATTTTATGCATTGAAACTTCAAAAGCAAAGGAGTTATCAGAGAGAATGATGGTAGGATTGGGGTTCTTCTGTTTTAGTGTTGATTTTGTTCAACCTAATTTTTTGCATTTAAAGGTCAAATGTAAATAAGAGTGTGGTTGCCAAATTCACTGATGAGAACAAAGACTTGTGACACTACAGTTCTAACTAGGCTTTGATATTCATAATGGGTGTGACAATATGATTGAATTCATGGTACTGGGTCCATGATTCAATTCACTTCGATTCTCAGTATCCCACAGAACTGTAGATCACACAGTGTGTTTCAGTTGCTGGCATCCTGATCTATCAGTCACTGCACGTGTGCAGATGATTTGTAGAGATGGCACACACTGTCCAGGAAAGAATGTGATCATTTGACTAGTGTGCGGTCTTTACATTACTATATTTTATCTGCTGTTAATAGGACACTCGTGGATATGATGGGTTTATTAAAAAAAAATAACATTGATGCCATTGATATATATTTTTATATCATGGTGCATCTTTAACCCTTATTGGGTTCTTGCAATGTCATGTTTATGTGAAAAATGTTATGTCTTCCTCCAAAAAGAAATTAAATAAAGCTCATATGTCCTCGGTTCTTCTGTTCTTCCTTGCCCATTATGTTGTACGTTTTTTGTAGAAAAGCACTATAATAGTAGATCAAGTTGCCAGAACGTGTGTGTAAGTTTTGTAAATATATGATTTTTCCATAAAAGGTTATTTTCCTCAGCTGTTATTTATTTGCTAAACAGTACAGAAATGATTTGTGTTTCATAAATAATAAACAATTAGTCTCTTTTAGCACCAACAGATGAAAAAGCTTCCAAATGCATGTTCTGCAGAAGTTCTCTCTGATGGAAAGCTGCCTAGTGCACACTGGCAATGAAATCCTATTATTATCCCAACAGCGGTTAAACACAAGTCCAGGTTAAAGCTTATTGCACTATAATGGTTGTGTTCTGAGTTTCTGTATGATATATTTTAGTAGAGTAGAGAGTGTTATGGCTTGTAAGGATTTGACATTTTTGTGCTGTATTCATTCTGTTTGTCTGCTGCCTGACATCCTCGGTTTTGTTTCTTTTTTTCTCCTGAAAACTGAAAGAATGTATCTAGTCAAAGCCATTCTTTTGATCTGTTTTGTCCAGAGTTTCTTAGAAACCCTATACCTTCATGTGCACTTCACTTTCTAAATGCCAGATGTTGACATTTTGAAGGATGTTAGTCAGTGTTATGGACGAAGATGGTTGTGTTTTGGTGATCTCACCCTGTGTGTGTGTGTGTGCGTAAATAATTGATGGTGCTCTTGGTGATCCGAGTACTCCCTGGTTTCAAGAGTGAAGCTAAATGTTCCTGGCACGACCGTCAGGAGCTCTGTACCGTTTCATTCACAGAATAATTGTTCTGTCTTGTTCTCTCTCTTACTCTCGCTCACTCTCTCTCTACAGGTTCTGAGAGACAGCCCAGACCAGGCCGGGTTGTTGGATATCGAATTGTTTGAAGAAGTGGACGCAGTGGGAAAGGCACTGCTGGACCGCCTCACTGTGCCAGTCATCTTTCCTGATGGGTAAGAGGTTACATAGGGGTTCACCACTACTCACTTCTGTTTGTTTATATGTGACCATACCATGCTCTGCTCCTTTGCTGCAAGAAGAGTTCTGGAACATTTTATTATGCACCTCCCATATTATTTATATGGTGATTTTTTTCTGTAATACGCTGTTAATTGAAATTTTCTAAAACACCACAAAGTTTTCAAGATTGGAAATAAAATTCCTGGTGGGGAAATGATTGTGTATACTTATGTATGATGACAGAATATAATTTGGTTTATGTGTGTTCCAATAACATTAAATGTAACGACAAAAGAACCTGGAGAGCACAAATCCTTCAAGAAAATTCCTGGGTCCTGTGAGGGTTAGCAATGTGGAGTCAACACATTGGACAGGGTTCAATTGAATCTCTTGTGGAGACAGTGAAACATTACATTCTAGTGATTGAGGACAAGAATGCTGTCCGAGATGTGCTTGACAGTAAATCCAAAATGACTTAAGTTTTGCCAACTCGGCTTTCCTGTCATCACTGGGTTTAGAACAAAAAGAAATGTTTCCTGTGATTTCTGCATTTGTAGTTTGTGAAGCTCAGCACTGGCTGATAATGTGTTATGCTACATGGATCAGTGACGTAGCCCAGTCAGTCCAATTCTTTTCTAATTCCAACACTACTAGGCTGAAACTGGCAATCAGAGAAGCAACATGTCTCTGAGAATGCCTTGAGATGTAACACTCGCATGTACTTTAAAATCAGGCAAGGACTGACATAGCCGGAGGCTAGGCACCTAATAAAAATATGACATTAACCCTTTAAGAATATCTTTTTTGTTGTTTGTTTGGGTTTTTTTTTGGCATATTTCTTCCATTTACCCAGACTCAGAATTAAATGGACAATTGCGAGATGTTCTTGGGAACTCTCAATACTCAGTCCAAAGGCAAGGCTTTATTAGGCATATAAAACAAAAACGGACCTTTGGAGGAATATTTAAAATGATTTTATTGCCAAATGAAAACCGGGGATAAGCCAGTGCGTTCAGGTGTAAAAAGCCCAACAGACTTGCATTAATAAGTAAATAATTAGTATGTTTTTAAAAAGTGACGGGAAATTGTAATACTACAGTGTATAAAAACAAATCAGATTTTGTGGGGAGAAAATCCACATATTCGTGTGAGGATCAGGTGTCCACATCCTTTTTGCAGTGTAGTACTAGTTTTCATGAAAACGCAGAAAGGAATTTTCAGCAAGTGTAAAAAACTTTGTATTTTACAGGAGCGAGCAGTTTTTTGGCAGCCCCAGCGACATGGCATCCTCAGCTGAGAACATCCGTGACAAGATGAAGCTCGTGGAGGACAAGAGACTGCAAGAAGAATCAGTTAGTCACCTCGAAGAGGAACCTGCTACCGAAGAAGAGCTTGAGGAGAGTTAATGTAATCTCTACTCACCTCACAGGCCACCATGTCCTAATATGCCTTTCCAAGCCATGTTAACCTCCCAGGATCAATTAACTGTAGTACATGTTGCATTGCTTATGTCCGTATATATATCAGAACACTAAATAAAATAATAATAAAAAATACAAAAAGCTTTATCTGACATGTCTCCTCTGGAGAGGCGACCCGGGCTTTTATTGGTGCTACTAAAGTCTATAGAATGTAAAGAAACTACCATCTCTCTGCTCCGTGTGTGTACATGGTGCTGTAGACGTTTAAGAAGCAAGCAATGTTTTTTTTTTTTTATTTTATTTGCTATTCATATCAAAGTTTTATTTTGCATATGTCAACATGATAAAGGTCTTTGATTCAGGCACATTTTGCCTATGGTACAGTTTCATTATCTGATTGATGTGTCTGATAGCTGAGGGGAAGAAGGTAGGCGTGTGTTTGTACGATGTACAGTTATGGCAGACAACAACACGCCTTTAATCATGGATGTGATGATTGTACAGCATTTTGCTTTCTCTATAAAAAGGAACACAAAAAAACAGGGCTTTTAAGATGTGTTTAAAAAAAAAAGGTGAGGTGGAAAAAGATTTTAATGAATAAAATGTGAAACCAAAATAATGTTTCATCTTAATTGTTTGTGTATACTGCTTGCGAATTAAGGCTATCATAAGTTTTAAGTCCATATTTATTTAAGTCTTTTAAAAATGTATCATGCTTTTGGCAGTTTTTAAAAAGATTTTTAAATGACTAGGAAATTTATGAAAATCTGGGTCATATGGAAATAAATGAAGAAAAATGGACTGAGATTTGGAAGTGCTCTGTTTGTTTTGCAATTTGCCACTATGCTAATTTTAAGAAGCTGTACAGAAAATTTCTAAGGGCCTTAAATAAATCTCATATTCCAGCCATTAGTTTTGACTGTGGTAAATATTCACACATGTACTTTTACATGTTTTTCCAAGTGCTTTGACAGTGCTTTTCGTATATGTGTATGTGTGTGTATATGTGTGTGTGTGTGTGTGTGTGTGTGTGTGTGTGT
>JBCNYG010000012.1:17960981-17976571 GCA_039654305.1 Porochilus rendahli | reverse complement strand
TATATAAGCACATCTTTTTGACACTGAATGCTTTAACAGCATCGTTTTTAGCAGTTTCCCTTTTATTACTTTTAGTAATGGATCATCTATTAGATATTTCTCAGAATTAGTTTTATAGCTCACCACTTCAGACATCACCCTTATCTTGGCTGATTCTTGTTTCTTTCTTTTGGTCTGTCAGGTTTTGAAGATGAAGCTGCAGGCCTTTGCAGTATCAACAAGCAGTGAGAAGCATCTAATTGGCAGCAGTCCCAGAGAATTGGAGGATTCCATCAATGAGCTACAGAGACAGGTGGGAGATTTTGACAGGACAGTCGAGGACTACAAGCAGAACTTGGAACTCAATATGAAGTTACAGCAAGCCATGGAAGAGGTGTGGAAAAACCCCTGAACACCGTGCAACACTGCTTTCAACACCAGATAAGCTTTAATTATTATCCAGAGATAGCTGTGAAGATGTCTGTGGTAATTATATGTAAACTGATTCTGGTCAACTTGTATTCATTGGTGCAAAGTGAATGACAGATCAACTGACAAATCATCCTGCCAAAATAGCTCTCGCTTATATAATAATGACCACTCAGAACTTGGTTTAGGGGGAAAACAACTTAAAATGACTTTGCTGCAGCTGCTAGGCCAATGTGAATAAGAAACAATTTTAAAACCACTTTCAAATAAAGCTACACATGCTTAGTGTTAGGGCTTTTCACACTTTCTTTTCTATGCCACTCTTTTATGCCCTTTATTATAATAAATAACCCATTTATGATCTTTTTCTTTAATGTTGTTTATAAGGTTGAACGATTTCTAACATAACAGATATCAGAATTACACAAGAAACCAATCCACATTTCTGAATTGCAATTCAAATGAACAAAATAGCATGTGGTATAAATCTGAATTATTATACAATTTGAGAGTTCGTACGTACAATATACCAGGATCAAAGTTTGATTTATTTTGCACCCATAGTGTGATTTGGCACAGCTTGAAAGTCAATTCAGGAACAGATAGTGGGACCAATGATATCTTAAAGTTTTATGGAAATGAATATGTTTTTGGTATTTATGGAATTTCATATTATTATCCAGTTGCAGTGCTTTGTAGTACAGAAGTAAAGCTGTGACTGTTTTCCATTTCAAGAAAGTATTAACTTTGCTCACATGTGGTTGGAATTGCTTTGCAGTATGAGTTTTGGTGTGAGGAAGCAAGCTCCACCATTGTCAGAGTGGGCAGATATTCATCTCAGTGCAAAACGAAGGAAGCCATCAGTTCTCTACATAAGCAGTTTGAGAAGTTTGTCTGGCCCACAATCCCACAGCAGGAGGAGCGAATCAGGCAGATCACAGAGCTGGCTGTGCGCCTGCATGGTAAGATGGATTAAAAAGAACTGAACTATAAAATGTATATCTATAACTTTTGACATTGTTATTAACTATACTGACTCAAAGCATCCAAATGAGGAAATTTTATAAAGTCGCTGAATATAAATGGCATTTCAGAAAGTTTGCATTAACTTTGCATTGTTGGCTTTGGCTTGTGTGCGAGTCTGCTGTTGGCAATGAGTGAATACTATACTCTCTCTCTCTCTCTCTCTCTCTCTCTCTCTCTATATATATATATGTATATATATATATATATATAGAGTTCACTAGTTTATATCTGATCTGTAAGTTTAATACCTTTATACTGTTACTGCTGCTGACATCTTGCCCTCTTGGAATTAATGTGTCTACATCCTGTTCTCATGATCTGAGTGAAAACTAAAATGGTGGCCTCTTCATACAGGCTAATGCAAACTATTGAGCACATGTTTGCATCTTAAAACTTTGTTGAAGGAAGTAAAACCCACCTAATAATGATAATTTATATTTTCAGTATAACCGGAGAGTTTGGAAGATGTACATTTAATTGTTGCCATCTTATTCTGTAAATTAGCAAGCAATGGGACTTTGTTTATATAGCTGTAACCTGTTGATCCAGTCAGTTTGCTTTACTCTGTAATGATAGTCAAAGGTCCATCATGGCTATTCAAAAGAAAATATTCATTAAAAAAGTTTTCTTGGATGAAGTATCTCTTTTTACTTCGGGAGCAGGAATGTCCTAATTGTCTAACTTATATGTTTCATTCAGGTGCTGAAGAAGGGGTGAGGTACATGGAGAAAACTGTTAACAAGCACAATGAAATAGTGGAATCAATAAAAGAGTTGTCAACTGGCCTCGTAGACCTGGAAACCAAATTACAGGTTAAATTCATTTTTAATTTTGCAGTATGGACATTTTGAATAAAAATACGATTATAACACCTTTTGGATGCCTGATAATTTTATATATGGATTAAAGTGGCAGTCACATTTTAACACACTGCAAAGTCACATAAAGACTTCCTCAGAACTTCTGTATTAAAAGTATTTGTTATTCGTTTATTTAAAAAAAATCGAGTTACTGGTGATTTTGAGTTGTCTCACTCACTTACTCACTCACTCACTCACACACACATTTGCCAAATCGCCTAATCCAATTAGGGTTGTGGGGAGGCTGGAACCTATCTCAGCCAATACTGGTCAAAGGCGCAGTACATCCTGAACAGCTCGCCAGACCATCGCACGTCCAACACACAACCGTTCACACTCACACCTAGAAGAAATTTAAACTGCCAATTACCTAAATGTGCATGTCTGGACTGTGGGAGGAAACTGGAGTACCCAGGGGAAGCCCACGCAAGCACAGGGAGAACATGCCATCTCCACACAGAAATGCGCAAGCCCGGGACTTGAACCCAGGACCAGATTGCTGTGAGACAATGTGCTAACCACTACACTACTGTGCCACCCATTTCAAATTCATCTCTATATCCATTATTATTACAGTTTGATTTGATGCACTCTGCTGTCTTATCCTCCATATCCTGTGTGTTCAGCTAGTTAGTTATGAGTAAACAAAATTTTCATTGCCATGGTAGCATCGTACTGTATTTTTGCATGTTTGTTTATCCGTTAATTCGAAGTAAATTAATACTTGGGAACTGCAATATCCCTTATGTTGACCCATGACAATTACAGTCTGGCACTTGACGAGCTGCCCAACTATTTTAAGTGGCAGGAGGACAGGGATGTTTTTCTCAAATTTCATATTCATGCTTATTTATAGATCCTGGTGTTTAAAGGAGGTGTAACAATGTAACTAGGTCCTTTTCCCAGCATTAAAAACATATGAAAGTATTTGATTTTCTCAATTTGATGTTTGCTGTACCGAATGTGTTTTTTTTTGCGTATCTCTTCAGGCTGAATCTTTAAAAGCACAATTTGCTGAAGAAAACAAGACCCATGTCACCGTTGAAACTGTAAGCATGAATAATAGAAAATTACTGGATGAATTGTACAAACATGTATTTATGGTCTAAATCGGTCATATGATCTGAACAGCCAGAGGCAAAGGAGACAGGCCACACACCTGAGATAACAGGACCAGGTGGCACCAAAGATGACTTGGTCACCATGAAAGCAGAAAGCAAGAACCCACAGCTGTGCAAATCCCAAAGCCAAGACACACTGGAACAGCCACGCCAAGTGTTCTTAGAGACGCGCTGCTACACGCAGGATGCTTTTTCAAAGAGCACTGTGCAGACCATCACCAACAAGTCCACAGTGGAGAGAAAGGAGCAGACACACACTGCCTTCTCGCACACACATACATTCAGTGTGTCTAGTTCACCTGTGGAGAGAGACAGGAGGATAGGCATTCTCCAGCAGAGCAAGAAGCCACCTCAAGACACTCCTTCACCTGTTCAGAAAGAGTACCATGCAACATCCAACTGCTCAGAATTTCGGAGGACAGAGAAACAGACGGCAGGTCTCCGAGCTCACCCTGAGAAATTCCAGGGTGCAGGCAGCTCACACACTGCTGCACACACACTACACGCAGAGGCAAAGGTGTGTGTGTGTGAGTTTGTGTGTTTGAATTTAATTTCACCCTTTATTCCATAAATTATACACAATATGGCCAAAAGTACGTGACCACCAGTACAACACACCTGTATGTGCATGATAATGCCCCATTACAAAGCTGGTGCCCAGTTTGCTGTGAAAAACAACATCCACACCTTACAATCTCTACTCTTCTTTGGGGATTTGTATTCATTAAGTCACAAGATTGTTAGTATAAGCAGGCACTAAGGAGGTCTGGGGTTGAGTTGGAGTTCCATTTCATGTCAAAGCAGTTGAGTGGGGACGAGGTCAGGGCTCTGTACGAGTCACTCAAGTTATTCCACTCCGTCCTCTACGATCAAAAAGAGGGAAATTGTAGCTAATGCAACAAGACATTCTGTGTATTTTCAGCTTTGTGGAAGTTTAGGGAAGCATTACATATGGGTATGATGGTTAGATCTCCACATATTTTTGGTCATATTATGTATTTGATGTTTATCTTGTATATCTCTGAGAAGGTGCAGGTGTAAGGAGTAATAAATATGCAAATGTGTATAAACTACTTATTAACCAAGCACAAGATTGGTACAGAGAAATGTCAGCTCGAGGTTTTCAGTACAGACAGAGCCGAATGCCATGTCCTCATGCTGAGATTTCTCTTTCACAGACCTTGGACTTGGTTAATAAGTAGTTTATTATTTAGCATTTTAAAATTATGGCCTTTTTGATTTAATTCAGCTACTGTTAAATTTTTCATTGAGGCTGCATATCAATGTGTGCAGTGCATTAGTACTACAGTCAGTCAAATATTCCACAAATTCAGAATCAGGCAATGGCACATTATTTCTCACACTTTTCTCCATTAGAGCTCTTCATGTCAAGTTTATTTTATTATTTGAGAGACTAGTAAAAGAACTAGTCATGCAAGACGTTTTCCTCAAACAGTGCATTATAAGAATAATGCCTGTACGTAAGAATAATGTAACGCTGAGCTTTAGCAACAGAGTTAAAATGAATAAAAGTTGTTGTATAAAAAGTTGTATATAGTTGAAAAGCAAAAATCACAAAAGTTTACGGCTGCTCTAGCTATAAAGTTAGTTTAGTGAAAAATAGATATACGAAATGATTGGTTACTGTGCACCAAGCTGTGTTAGCACACTTAGTAGAACGAGCACAAAGTCATTCTGCTTAAGATCATAGTACACAGTGCAACTAATTAAGGGCTTGTTGGACAATCTGCGGTCCAGATGTGCAATTTATTGACCACGTGTCCATTAATCAGATTATGCATATATAATAATGTTATTTAATGCCTTCAGTTTACAGTTTCAGTAGTTTTATACTCAGAAACGACATGGTATTATCATAGACGGTTACTAATGGGTAGTGGCATAGACAGGAATTGTCTTTGCTAATTAAAGTGGAAAATTGTTTACACTTTCTCCCATAAGATTTGAATAATTGATGTGTAATGTGTTTGTGTTCCAAAAAGAGTGAAGTGCTGCATTCAGGAGAAGAGGAATCTTTTTCCAGAGGTGCACCCGAGTCAGGTTTACCCCCAGATGGAGATTTCCATCATGACCATCTAAGTGAAGAATCACTATCTAACGATGAGTATGAGTGCACCTCACCGGATGACATCTCTCTCCCACCTTTATCTGAAACCCCCGAGTCCAACATGGTCCAGTCTGAGAATGACCTGGATGACACCTACTGCGTGAGCTCCCACAGCTTCCACACAAGCCACTACAGCCAGCAGTGTCACTCCAGACATGGTGACCCACTCCATTTCCACACCGAGGAAAGCTTCCCATCTCCTACAACAGGCCCAGTTAGCCGATTTAGAGCCGAATCATCCTCATTTGTCCATAGCCCGCTTACTGTTCCCACCCCCACACTCATCTCTAGCACCATCTCAAGCATTTTAAAGAGCAGCAAGCCGAAAGGCTCTGATGAGTGCCAGCAAACCGTTTACTCCATGCATGAGAGTCGGGTCGAGATGCAGGAGTGTGTGCATGAACCTACAGCGGCCCGAGGCTCTTCTCTTGCTCGGCCTGGTAACACGCATGCTTCCATTAAAACATTAACCTCAGAAAAGGACCCAGAGCTATGCAAGCCCACGGCCATCCGTGAGGAAATTAAGCGCCCAAGCAGTGCCAGAGCCATGGGGAACCTAGCAGCAGGGCACAGTCCTAACTTCTCCAAAAACTTGTCAAATGCCATAGTAATGGAGGGCTCTCCGGTGACCTTGGAAGTGGAAGTCACTGGATTCCCTGAACCTGCTTTAACTTGGTGGGTAGCATATAACAAAGTCAATTAGTAGATTGTAACTTGCTATGCTGTTTTTTGGTGGAAATCAGTTAATTTGTAACTATTGTCTGTTTCCTACAGTATTTATTACTATATATGAAGCATTTAGGAAAAAATTCAGACCCTTAGTTAAGTCTTTTGATACTTCAAATACTTGCTGTTCCCTAGTGGCTGCAGGAGTTGATACAGTCACATTTGTTAAAATCCTGTTTGTTGAGTTTTGCATTGCATGAATTTTTGATATTGAGAAAATGTAACCTACCTTAACATGTTTGTGATTACTACTTTACATCAAAATGCGTTCCATTTTCAGCTTCATTCCTAACATTTTCTAGTTTCTAATCTTAACTTTCCCTTGATTCGATAAATCTGTAAAGATTTGTGTTCTAATATCCCCCCTTTCCTTGTTTTGCTTTACCCCCCCCCCCACCTTTCATTTTAACTCAATCTTGTCAACTTCTACTCATGACCAGTTGCTGCAACTTTCATCAAAGTCGATGATGGAGCCTTTAATTAATAAATTGTGTACAATAGTGTGAGGGAATCTTAAAGGTATGTATAGTGTATAACTGCTAAATTCAAATCAAATACATTTTTGTGGGCATTTCTCTTGACAACTTTGAGTAAACAGCTGGTTCCAAGCATTTTGGAGAATTCCTACAGCTCTTCTGCAGACAATAACTCTTGCCTGCTTTGGTCTGTCCATGTTACAATATATTTAATTTTACAAAAAATTATATTTGAAAAATTAAGATGGTCATTTCCATAGACACACTACTACAGAAGCATAAGCAGTAATGCACAGTGACGTAAATAAAATCTAAAATGCATTTTGTCTTTCCATCGACACTAAAACTTGCAAGGAAAATGTAGCTTTTCAAAACTGCTGACAGCTAATTGTCAAGTGAGCTTCATAATTTAAATATGTCAGAATCAACTGCAAATTCTGTATTAGGCCATGGGAAAAAATTTAGATCTATTGGAAGAATCTAATGATCCCCATTAAAAGTAATTTCTTATTTTTCATGGTTGTATTGCCAGAGGTGTGTGGACACATTAGTATCCTACCCACATCTCTCTTTGAACATCTCTTTCCAAAATTGTGGTCTCTGATGTTGAGCAAGAAGGCATAGCGCACAGGGCACTTGTGTTCCAGTATAGGTGTTCTGTTAGGTTGAGGTCAAGGTTCTGTTGAGGCCGACTATATTTTTACTCACTAACCTTGGAAAACGATGGCTTTATGGAGCTGGGATGTGTACAGCTTTAATAGGTCTGGGCCTCTTCGGTTAATGCTGCAGCATACAAAGACATTCTAAAGAATTATGTGATTTAGTGTAGACTTACAGACTGTAGGTATACATCTGGCCATATAGTGTATTTAATTGCTTTGACTCCATAAATTCTACTAATATTATTGATCAAAAGGAATTTGAGTTTCTAAGCCCAATTGGAGCAGATGGAAATGGATTGCAACATAGACTTTGGGCTGAACAGTTTTTAAAGATTGAGATTGTGTTGCAAACCTCTAACAAACTTAATGTAAAAGCCCAATTCATGTCTAGTATCCTTCATAAAACATATATCCATCTATATGAATGTATTTTCTTGGAACATTGATATTTAGGCTATTTGCTTAGAATAACCTTGACACTGCCCCTTTAAGTTCAGGGCTCTGTAGTGTCAGTTCATGTGTGAAAATGATTGCTTATGTTCTTTCAATATATTAAAGCCAATTTTATATCCATACCGTTGGAGAAGAAAAAGTCCATTGATAAGATAACGTCATTCAATACATTTAGATCATCAGTTAACTTCATTTTATTGCCATATAATTTAGCTGAGCCTCGACCTGACCAACTGAAGCAACAATGCCATGATGCTGTAATCAAAGCCTAAATTATAATGTGGTCCAACAAAATATTACAGTGTGGTCTTTTTGGTGGATTTTGAGAGGTACTTGGGCTAGAATTCTGCAGAAACCTAGCAAGACCAGTAAAAGATAATACCTTGAACTGTTTTTTACCATTCAAACCACAAACTTCACTTTTTAATGACTTACTAAGCATCTTTTATGGCAGCAGAAAGAAAGAAATGTTAAAGTGAAGATGACGAGAGCAACATGTTCTAACTTCAACATCACTTTTATAACTTCACCCTCTAACTGAGCGCACACATTAACCTTTTTTGTTTTCTTTTTCTTTTCTTTTTTGCTGTGCTGTGAGGGTGTGACGTGTCAATTCACTCTTTGCTTCAGGTTCAAGAATGGACAGGAACTGCGCAGTGACGAGCGCATGTCACTGTCCCGTAAAGAAGGCAAGCATGTGTTGTTCATTGAGAGAGCTGCAGAAAGAGACTCGGGCCAGTATTTGGTTTGTGCCTCAAACTCAGCCGGCACAGTTTCCTCCAGATCTGTACTGCAGGTCAAAGGTAATGGCTGCTCTGACTTTGATACCCTCAAACTGGACTGGCAAACCTGCTTAGGCACCTTGTGTGTCCTCCTGTGGCTCCTTTACCTTCTGGTGTTATAACACATACACAGACCCTGAAAACATCACTCTCACTGCCTTCTGCTTTCACCTGCACTTGGTTTGTGATTTTAGTTTTGTGCACAAAAGCTGACCTCTTGAGGAATATATTCAGGAGCATGAACGATTTTTTTCACTTTAAGTGCTTATCACTTGCTCACAATCACTGGTTATTAATCTGGCATTTACAGCAGTTATATGGTAGATTATAATTTTCATTAATATTCCTATAACATATTTATTAAAGTTCTGTAAATCAGTGTCGGTAGATCTAATCACTATCAGTAGATGTTGTTTCCTTAAGGGTATGATGTTCTAAATATATACGTATATGAAAACATTTATGAAACAAAATATATTGAATGATAAACATATTCATAATTTTTTATCACTCCAAGACTGTTTTATTTAAATTACTGAATGCTTATTGTTGGGGGGAAAATGCCAAAAGGGTTTAGAAAAAAAAGAAAATGGAAAAAAGTTTAAATAAATGTTGTTCTACACCTACCTAAGCTGTATGGTAAATGTCTCACTCTTTATGTAACATGCTGTTTATGGATATATCAAACATCAGATTTATTGCAATATAAAATAAAACAATAAAAAAAACAGACTTTTTAAGATTGTATTAAAAATATTATTTCTGGCAAATGAAGGTAATGTGATATTAACACTTAACCTCATCTTGATATATATTTATTTCTGATTTATCTGAACTATGAAAAGTGTGTATATGTGTGTGTGGTATAAGGAAAAAAATAACTACAATTTCATACCTACAAACCTGGGATGAAATTGTACTTATTTTTCCTTATACCACATATTTAGCTCTACTTCACTGTATCAAGCACTGAAAATCGACTCAGAATTTTGTATACATATAGGGTATATAGAGGGTTAAGGGACATATTCTGTATAATAAAGTTGTATGTGTCTAACTTTTTACAATTTACATTGTTGCAAAGCAGTTTTACACCGTAAACAAATGTGGTTATAAATTTAAACTTATGATTTAAAACATTTCTCAATAAACACTATACATCCCTAACGAGCAATCCTGCAGAGATGGTGACAAAGTAAAACTCCCCCAGATGACATGAGGAAGAAAACCCGATAGCAACCAATCCCAAAAGAGAAACCCACCCTCATTTGGGTGAAAACGTAAAACTATAAACTATATAGCTGGAAATTCTCAGTATTTTTTTAACCTGAATCCTTGTTGGTTATCTTATAACTGTAATTAATGGTCATTGTAGTCCTAAATCAATTTCGTAAAAGAGTTTATATCACCAGGGCAGTATGGTCCTGAAGGTCCTGGCAAGAAGGTCCTGGGTTTGGGTCCTATGCTTGGCAAGGATGAATCTGAGTGGAGTTTGCATGTTTTCCTCATGCTTCTGTGGGTTTACTGCATGTACTCCAGTTTTCTCCCTCTGCACATTAGGTTAATCGGTTGTTTCAGAAAGCTATGGTAATTCAAATAACAACTCTTTCTAACAGTGGTGAGCCGAAAATCTCAGAAAGCACAATACCCTAAATCGTAAGGAAAATTGCAACAGAAGATCACATCAGATTCCACTTCTGTCAGTCAAGAAATCAGATCCTACAGTGGCCATAGGATAATGCAAACTGGATAAAGAGGATACACCAGTGTCCAGTTGTATGCTTGAACAAGAAATATGACTAATGGATGAAATAGCAAGATAGACCAGTTTTGCTGTTACAATGACCAAAGAATTGCCTGTCAAGCTTTGGAATGAAGTGGTGAAAGATGGCAGAGCTCACTAAAACATTAGCTAAAGTTTGAATTTCCTTAGGAGCACCCTGAAATCCATTATGACAAAAATGGCACAGCCCACTACCACTACCTACATCATGTCAAACTGAGTGTTTATCCAAGAAGGGCCAAGTGTAGAGAGGTAACAAAGTGTCCAACTATATCATTGAAAGGATAACAGTGTGTACTGACTGAGGAGGACATGTGCAGATCTCTACAATATTGTTAACTTTTCACAGATCTGGCCTCTACAGGAAAGTGACCAGAAGAAACCTGAGAAAAATTTTGGAAAAAGATGTTTTAAGGAGACTAAATTTAAACTGTTTATATAAGGGGTAAAGTACAATGTTGGGCACAAACCAAATACCACCCAATGTCCAGGTAACATCATTCCTGTGAACAAGCATGCTGCCAGAAGGAGGAAATGGAAATAATGTTTCACAGCCAACCGTGATGGAGTCGAATTTAGGCAAATTGTTGAAGGTAACCTGCTCCAGTCAGCTATGAGCCAAAACACAGGATTAAAGGCGGGGTGTTGTGTTTGCAAATGGCTCAATTGAAGCTCAGACTTGAATCTAATTGAAAATGTGGCATGACCTGAACATATTTGTTCAGCAACATTCTCCATGTAATTTGTCAAAGTTGGAGATGAGACAACACAGTTTACACTAAGGGAGTGAATACTTATAATTTAAGCAGTTTTTAAAGGAAAGGTGTGATGTATGAGAGAAAATGTGGGCAGCACTGTGGCATAGTGGTTAGCACGTCCGCCTCACAGCAGGAAAAGTCTGGGTTTAATCCCAAGCTCGATGAGGGCGTTTCTGTATGGAGTTTGTATGTTCTCCCGCGCATATATGAGGTTCCTCAGGGTACTCTGGTTTCCTCCCATTGTCCAAAGACATGCACATTAGGCTATTTGGCTGTTCCCTAGGTGTGAGTTTGTGTTACTCTGTGATGGCCTGGCAAACTGTTTAGCATGTACCCTGCCTTTGCCCAGAGTTGGCTTCCCAGGACTGTAATAGGATTGAATGTTTTGGCAAATTAATTATTTAACGAGATTGAAGTTCATATATTACTTACAAATACACAGCATTTTCTAAAGCACTTTGCTTAAGAAGCTGCACTCCTAACTTTTAAAGTTTTCAATTTCAATACTGCAGCTGCATGAAGTCATCATTTCACAATTAACAGACGTCTGAAAATTAATGTTAACATCATTCATTTATTTTCTATACTGCTTATCCATTGTGAGGACAGCTGAAGCGAATCCCATCTGACATTGGGTGGGAAGCAGGGTACATCCTGGACAGGTCATCATACACAATTTAGAGCAGCCAGTTAACCCAGTCCTCATGTGTTTGGGCTATTAGAGTAAAGCACATAGGCACATGTAGAACATGCAATGTTATCTCCAGACAGAAATACCCTAGTCGACCGGCTGGTTCAAACAAGAACCTTCCTGCTGTGAGGTGATGATGCTAACACCTGTACCACTGTCCTGCCTATTAAAGTACATTTAATCAAGTTAACATTTAGCTGGTTTTAAAAGTATGACAAAAAAGTTTAATTTTGTTTTAAAAGTAAACGCTTTAAACAATATTGTCATTATGAATTGAGTATTGTAAATTATTACTTTTCACTTTACTTTAAGTTTAACAGGTATATCTATATTAAATGTGTTTTTGAATACTAACCTTGATATAACTTTGTAATCATTGTCAATACCAATGAGTAAGTCTCACTCTCGGCGATATATTACCTTTTGGCAAATGGTCAACTTTCTTGAATCCCTGATGAGTATGACTAAGTCTGTTTGATATTAAACAAAGTTAAAATGGAATATTTTTAATAATTAAATGGTGCTGTCTATACTGTAGTACAATGTAATTTGTTGTAAAATCTTTTGGTGAGGTCTTTGATTTATTTATTATGAATGTCTTTTTCAGCAATGGGTATCAAATCCAGCAAAAAACAAACAAACAAACAAAAAAACTCCCTACATACCCACCCCTAAAATCCAATAACAAACCAGTGAAAATAAACAAAGGAATATAATTTTGAATTAATAAAGAATCTAATCGGTGACTAATATAGCTAATTGATGAATAATAATCTATAATGAACTATAATTTGGAATTAAAATATTGCCTTTAGTTCTAAATAAGTTAAAATGGCCATCTAGCCTCCCATACAGGGTGAAGTCCTGCCTGTTCTCAGAATATTATATAAAGTGACCTTGACCAGGTAAAAAAAGAATCACTAGAAGTGATTAAACTTTGCTTTCTGTTGGATAACACTGAACAGTTGTCACTGTTATCTTGACTTCCCCACTGGGAGGATGTCTAGACCCTCTGTAAGTTTCATAGATAATGATTTGGCTGTGGCGGGTGGTCTTTTTTTTTAACAAAGAAAGCATATTGTGAGAGTTTCTAAATTTCACAGAGCTGTAATAGTTGTTATAATCAATGCTAAATTATATTTTGAAGTGTATAAAATATATAGAACTTACTTAAACCCTAAACACGTTTGGAAAGTTACAGCATTAATTTCATAAGAAACCACTGATTACAAACAGGATTTTAAAAATGTACAACCAGAAGCACTCAGAGTGCAAACCTTTTCCAAGGCAGTTTATTATTCTCCTTATATTTATTTCTGCTAAATATTATTCTCTTTTTCTTTTAATTCATGAAAAATTGGCCCTATGCCACAAAGGTAAATCTGTTAATAAATTTCAAATAGCAACAAACATATAATGTCGGTTTACGTGGTCAGACTCCACCTTTCCAAAAATAATAATAATAATAATTAAAAATAGAAAACATTCATAACCTTTTCGGTACAGTTAGTAACAAATCAACAAAAAACACATGCTCCTTGGTGGAGATTAAAATGTTCCAGTCACTTAGCGATGAATCTGCTTTTTTATTGTCATTGTTATTAGGCTAATGTAGTTTATAAAAGGGCCTTCTTCAATGCTTATTTAAATAGTTTTGTAAACAAAAATGTAACATAGTATGAAATATAACATCTGATCATTTTTCAAGAAAGTTTCATTTTACTGGCAATGTGGATTCAAACATAGATGTATTTGAGTGTATTGGGATATGGTTTTCTATTCTACCACATCTAAAATAGGTTTTCTGAACCTCTTAATCCTAATTAGGATCGCAGGGAGGCTGGCGCCCATCTCAGCCAACTCCGGGCAAAGGCAGAGTTCACCCTGGACAGTTTGCCAGGCCATTGCAATCCAGTGGACTACTCTTTTCGAAGGACAGCAATGGTTCTTTTACATGCTTCTCACCATAGACAACAATAGACACGGCTGGCCTTTGATAACCCAGTTAGCTGCACTGGGGAGGACAGCAGTGACAATTTGGTGATAGCGGGGCTTGAACCCCTGACTTTTGGATCAGCAAGCCTGCACCCTACCACCAGGCCACCACTGCCCAACTTCTAAAATATATTCATTACTATTTGTCAGTGGAGAGTTGTAATTGATTAATACATCTATTTACAGTTAATGTTATGAACTACAGTATAAACTGCACTTTATTCCAATAAACCAAACTGTCAGTAATAATATAACCTGATTTTCTCAGAATGTGCAGGAGCCACTCATGAATCCCTCCCGGTGCAAGAGAAGAGAAGACCCCCTCATAGAACCCTTGAGTGAAGATGAACACCACATATTCTGCTTAAAGGAATGTGTAACCGGTGAAGCACAGGACAGCACAGAGTCATCATTCCTAGAAAACGATTATTAGGAAATAAACTGCAACCGCAAGTTTCAAAAAAAGGCTTTTTTAGTTTTCTGCCGTCATGATATTTAATTAGAATGAAAATCAAAGTGGCATTTATACCTTTTAAAAGAAACTTATGTCTAAATATATAAGAGGATTTGTAGTAGATTTCTTTATTATAATTAATCTTGTTTTTGTAATTTCTATATACAGTGTGAACTGTAGAGAGTGGGGTCACACTTCTATTTGAAATAAATGATAAATACTAATGAATTCATACTGTTTGTTGCTTCTTTCTTTGAAGCTGAGTGCAATAGGAAATTACAGAGTAAGTGCTTGAACTCTCTTCAAGCACTTACTCTGTAATTTCCTATTGTGTCTTCACAGATGAGTAGTGTAAAAAAAACTTAATGAGTCACACTAAAGCATTTTCATCTAGCTCAAACATCTTGCTACACTCTGGTGTCAAAAAAGAGCTTATCCGATGCACATCCAAAATGAGCTTGGAGACCCAACACAGAGCATGACTTCATCTGGCTGAAGATATGCAATATAAAATCTTAACTGTGGAAAACAAGATGTAAAATGACTATTGATCAAACTTTCATTCCCAGTGATGCTGTCATAAAAAAAAGTCAGACGGGAATTTAAAAGGCAAAAAACGACATATATCTTTCAAGAGCTCAAACGTATGGGACACTCTTTCTTATTAAAGATTTATAGAGTAATGTACATTAAAAAATCTTAACAAGTAAGACAATGATTGGAAAATCTCCACAATTGAGCTGCTATACAAGATTCCTAAATACATTTATGGTCTAGCCATACACTGCAGAGTTCAACTTTAAAATAGTACAAGAATGTTATGAAGTGTGTTAGGCTTCACAAGTTATCCTTGATTAATGTGAAAGAGGGGGAACAAAAGTGGTAAAAATTCATACTCAAAGTGTTTTAACAATTGGAAAAAATAATTTATATACTTACTACACTGGAACATAATCTCAAGCTACTTACAAGTTAATGTACTTTCAAATGATAGAGATGCTTTTTCTTTTCAATGGAAATGTTTAAATTTACCACTCCTTAAATTGCCACCTTATTGTGGTGGAGGGGTTTGTGTGTCCTAATGATCTTGAGGACTATGTTGTCAGGGGCATTATGCCTCTGGTAGGGTCACCCAAGGCAAACAGGTCCTACGTGAAGGTCCAGACTAAGTGTGGTTCACAAAACCTCTATGAGCACAATGATTTCAAGGACACAGGTTCCCTTGTCTGGATGCGGGTTACCGCATAAGACAAGCGCCTGGTGGACA
>JBCNYG010000012.1:17928810-17940719 GCA_039654305.1 Porochilus rendahli | reverse complement strand
TTTTTTATATATATATGTATATATATGTGTGTGTGTGTGTGTGTGGCATCTGCCCTAAAAGGTAAACCTTGCACACATTCAACACCTTAAACTATGTGAATAAATTCTTACATGAATGTGTCATTTCACAGAGGAATATGAAGCTTATATGAAAACACTGGATGTGTCCTACAAAACAGAAGTGACCACTACAGTCGTTCAGGAGCCCAGAGTGGCAGACATGCCCCCTGCAGCCATAAGTGAATACGACATGCAGAAAAGGATGGCTCAACAAGCACAGATGATGACGTTCATATCTGAGAGGGTAAAGATGATTTTTTGAAAAAATAATAATTATTATATAATTGAATAACATGCATAACAGCACAAATTAAAAAAATCTTTTTATTATCAGGAATTTCAAATCTCTGCTATTGAGCAGAGAATCATTCAAGAGATTGAGATCAGGATCCTAAAGATTACATATCGTGAACTGGTGATTGAGGATGGAGAAGAAATGCTGTTGAGTGCAGCTGAGCATGAGGCAGTAGGATCATCTTTCAGCACACCTGTCAAAAGCTACAGGATCATGGAGGGAATGGGTGTGACATTCCACTGCAAAATGGAAGGAAATCCCCTGCCAAAGGTACAGAATAATCATTATCATCATTAATAATAATAAATAATTCAGGCTTTCATTAATTGTTAACAATAATATTAATGTTATTTGTCAATGTAAGACACATGCATAAAGACTGCATATTGTATGCAATCACTTCCCCTATAATAGATTGCATGGTACAAAGATGGCAAACGCATCAAGCATGGTGGCCGGTATCAGATGGAGATTCTTCAGGATGGTAGAGCCACTTTGCGTATTCCTGTGGTGCTGCCAGAAGATGAAGGAGTCTACACAGCATTAGCTAGTAACATGAAGGGTAATGCTGTCAGCTCTGGAAAACTCTATGTGGAGTCCACAGCTGTTGCTCAGCCATTTTATCCTCAGACAGAAGCAATGAAAAGAGTACAGTAAGTTTTCCTTTTTGTAACCTGGGAACTGATGGCACGTTATGCCACATGTGCTTATTATAATAATGCATTATGGTTTCTATAGTAATTTTAAAATTTGCTAAAATGTATATGGCAGATGATTCACAAAGTATAATACATGACACTATCCATCTGTTGATTGTTTTCCTATCACAGAATGCCCCAGTGTGTTTTATTCTTTACAGTGGCTACCATTTGGTGTACGTAAATAAAATAGATAGTATATCATGCATCTAATTGACTTTTATTCATTCATATTGCAGGTCTGAATCCCCCTTGTCTGCACGCTCTATTAGCCTCTCTCCTGGACGTTCACCTGCACGGTCTGTTAGCCGTTCTCCTGCTCGCAGACTGGATGAGACAGATGAATCCCAGTTGGAGCGGCTTTATAAACCTGTGTTTGTCATGAAACCATCATCATTCAGGTGTGCTGAAGGACAGACTGCAAGATTTGATTTGAAAGTTGTTGGAAGGCCCATGCCCGACACTTTCTGGTTCCATAATGGTAAGTAAAGTGACGTATGTGCTTTTCCTGAAAAATGAGTTAGCCATTCCAGGGATATATAAGCATATAGTGGGTCTAATGACTCGTGCTTGTTGTTCTTAATGTTTTAAAATCAAGATTGTATACTTTAACACATATACTGAACAGAGGTTTTATTAATTTCTTTAATAAAGGTCAACAAGTGGTGAATGACTACACCCACAAGATTGTGGTGAAGGAGGATGGAACACAATCAATGATCGTGGTGCCTGCGATGCCTCATGATTCTGGAGAATGGACAGTTGTTGCTCAGAATAGGGCTGGAAAAACTACTGTTTCTATGACTCTAACTGTAGAAGGTATTTTTTCCACCTCACTCCCTTAATGCTAGCCTATACCACTAAATCATCATGCAAACTAATATCTACATCTATTTTGCAGCCAAGGAAAACTTGATTAGACCACAGTTCATTGAAAAGCTAAGGAATGTCAGTGTCAAGGAAGGAACCTTGGTTGAGTTGGCTGTCAAAGCCATTGGAAACCCACTCCCTGATATCGTCTGGCTGAAAAATAGTGACATTGTCTCCCCTCATAAATACCCAAACATTAAGTGAGTATTCTGCATTAAAATGTTGTAGTAAAAAGAAAATATTCAATGTAATTTTTTATCTTTACAGTTTAGAAAACAACAGTTACAAACATGGAAATGATGAAATAATATTATTTTTCAGGATTGAGGGAACCAAGGGAGAAGCCTGTTTCAAAATCCCCCAAACCACTGGTTCTGATAGTGCATGGTACACAGCTACAGCAATTAATAAAGCTGGACGAGATACCACACGCTGCCGTGTCAACATTGAGGTGGAATACACTGAACCTGAACCTGAGAGAAAACTTATTATTCCTAAGGGAACTTACAAAGCTAAGGAAATTGCTGCACCAGAATTGGAGCCGCTGCATCTCCGCTATGGTCAGGAACAATGGGAGGAGGGTGACCTTTATGACAAGGAGAAGCAGCAGAAGCCTCACTTTAAAAAGAAACTGACCTCAGTACGACTCAAGCGTTTTGGTCCCGTACATTTTGAATGCAGACTCACCCCTATTGGCGATCCCACAATGGTTGTTGAGTGGCTACATGATAGCAAGCCCCTGGAAGCTGCTAACAGACTACGTATGATCAATGAGTTTGGTTACTGCAGTCTGGACTATGAAGCTGCTTATGCCAGAGACAGTGGTGTCATAACATGCAGAGCTACCAACAAATTTGGTGTTGACCAGACTTCAGCAACCCTGATTGTGAAAGATGAGAAAAGCCTTGTTGAGGAGAGTCAGTTGCCTGAGGGTAGGAGGGGACCAAGATTAGATGAATTAGAACGCATTGCTCATGAGGGAGCTCCTGCTGGAGTTACTGGAGATGAGATTACCGAAAAATCCAAGCCCGAGATTGTCCTACTTCCAGAGCCCATTAGAGTACTGGAGGGGGAAACTGCTAAATTCCGTTGTAGAGTAACTGGATATCCAACCCCAAAAGTCAACTGGTACCTGAACGGACAGCTTATTCGCAAAAGCAAAAGATTCCGACTACTGTATGATGGCATTCACTACCTTGAGATTGTGGATTGCAAGTCATATGACTCAGGAGATGTTAAAGTATTGGCAGAGAACCCTGAAGGCACTGCAGAAAATTCGGTGAAGCTCGAGATCAATCAAAAGGAGGATTTCAGGTCAATCCTGCGTCGTGCTCCCGAGATTAAGGCTCCAGAGGGTCCTGGTCCTGAGCATGGCAGAGTATCTTTTGATGTTGTTAAGGTGGACAAACCTGCTGAGCCCTCACAAGCTAAAGAGGTTGTCAAACTAAGGAGGGCTGAGAGAGTCATTCATGAGAGGTCTACAGAAGAGACAGAAGAATTAAGAAGCAAATTCAAACGGAGAACTGAAGAAGGCTACTATGAGGCCATCTCCTCAGTGGAGTTTAAATCTCGCAAGAAGGATGAGTCCTATGAAGAGATGCTGAAGAAGAGAAAGGAGGAGCTTCTTCACTGGACCAAGGAGATACCTGAATCTGAGAGGAAGAAAATGGAAGAGGAACGCAAACTTACTGTTCCTACCATCAAACCTGAGAAGATAACTCTTTCCCCCAGCATGGAGGCACCTAAGATTTTTGAACGTATTCAGAGCCAGACCGTCAGCCTGGGTGATGAAGTACGCTTCCGTTGCAGAGTTGTCGGTAAACCAGATCCAGAATGCCAATGGTTCAAGAATGGAATCTTGCTGGAAAAATCTGACAGAATTTATTGGTACTGGCCAGAAGACCACGTTTGTGAACTGGTTGTTAGAGATGTCTCAGCTGAAGATTCTGCTAGCATTATGGTAAAAGCCATTAATGTTGCAGGAGAGACTTCAAGTCATGCCTTCTTGCTGGTGCAAGGTATGTATCATGATTGAGATTTCTGCATTGTACCCCATAATGCTGAATCTTTGCTTGTAAGTTAAAGTTATATTTTTTTCTGTCTTTTTTTTTTTAGCCAAGCAAGTTGTAACTTTCACCCAGCAAATAGAGGATTTACATGCCAAAGAAAAGGACAACATGGTAACCTTTGAATGTGAGACAAATGAGCCTTTTATCAAGGTTAAATGGTTGAAGAACAATGTTGAAATTTTCTCTGGGGAAAAATACAGGATGCACTCTGACAGAAAAGTGCATTTCCTGTCTGTCCTGATTATCAGCATGGACGATGATGCTGAATACACGTGTGCTATCGTTGAGGATGACAACATAAGAACATCAGCCAGACTTCATGTTGAAGGTTTGCATAATGACTGTGTTTGTTCCACTCTTCTGTTGCTCTATAATATCCTTATGAACATTCACAGGGGGTGTAGTGACTTGTGGAATACTGTGTACTATTTATAACATAATTATGGTATATCGTGTAGGTGCACCTCTTGAAATTGTGAAACATTTGGAGAGTGCTGAAGTTCCAGAGTCATATTCAGGAGAGTTTGAGTGTGAACTGTCCCGTGAGGATGCTGAAGGCACCTGGTACTTTGAGAACAAAGAGATCACCCCAGGGATGAAGTATGTTATGTCCTCTCGTCGTGGAAGACACAGCCTTTGTGTCAAAGATGTGAAAAAAGAAGACCAAGGCAAATACACTTTTAAAGTGGGTGATCTAAAGACAAGTGCTAACCTAAAGATGAAGTGTAAGTTCTTGTACATGCTGTACTTTGTAATTTTATCTGCCCTTTTTATACTTTGCATGTCTGATTTCTTGGACAAAAGTGATACATAATGGTTATATGTCATACCTCTTCTTCCTACAGTGCGCCCGGTGACACTGATGCAAGGCCTCTCTGACCTAACAGTTTGTGAGGGTGATATTGCTCAACTAGAGGTGCGATTCTCTCAGGAGAATGTAGACGGAACATGGGTAAAGAATGGTCAACCCATCTCTGCTACTGATAGGATTCATATTGTTATTGACAAAGTGGTACACAAGCTCCTCATTGAGAATGCAACCAAAGAAGATGCTGGAATGTATGGCTTTAATGTTCCTGCTCATTTCATTTCCACTACAGGAAAACTAGGTGTTCAAAGTAAGTACCCGTTTTTATGTTCTTCTCCGGGTGCTTCTCATGTTTTATTTGCTTTCCATTATTTCCTCTTCTTGCTTTACTCATTTCTTTAGATCCTTCAGAGAAATATTCCCTAAATCAAGCATCAATGTAAAGTGATTTCCACTTATTGATGACTTTTCAAGGAATTAATTCGATCTTTGATACAAGTATTGAAGGATATACACTACCAAGCAAAAAATAAAAATTAGTGCACTCTAATATTTTCTTGGACCACCTTTAGCATTGATGGCATCTCCATGGCATTATTTTGACAAAATAAGCAATGTCACAACATTTGTTTCTATCCAAAGCTGGCTTTATTTTTTAAAAAGGAAAAAGGAGCCACTCCATAAAGTCTTCTCCAGCACATCCCAAATATTTCAACAGGGTTAAGGTCAGGGCTCTGTGGTGCCAGTTCATATGTGAAAATGACTTTTCATGCTGCCCTGAATCACTCTCATGATTTGAGCCCAATTTTATATCTGTACAATCAGGGAAGAAAGCGTCCATAAACCGGGTCATTCAGTACATTCAGGTCATCAGCTGGCTTTGTTTTATTGCCACGTCATGTTGACGAGCACTGACCTGACCAAATTAAGGGACAATACCATGGTGATTATGCACTGTGATCAAGGCTACAGGCAGACCAACAAAATAGTAGAGTGTACAAGAATTTTGGCTGGGCAGTGTTTGATATAAGAATCAAGTGTGCGTCAATTAGAGGTTGAGAAGCACCCATCATGTGTCAATTTCCATCTTAATTTTATGTAATTTTTAATCTCCTTTATTAATTTCAGCAATTGGTATTATAAGTCCTCTAAAGGATGTTAGCACAACTGAAGGCACCAAAGCTGTGCTTGAAGCCAAAATTTCAGCTGCTGATGTGAGCTCTGTGAAATGGTACCATAATGACAAGTTACTGACTGCTAGTGACAGAGTACAGGTTGTGACTAAAGGCTCCAAACAACGTCTAGTACTGAATAGGACATATGCTTCTGATGAAGGACAATATAAACTGGTTGTCGGCAGAGTTGATACGTCATGCAAGCTAACTGTTGAGAGTAAGTTTATTATTCTTCTTCTTCTTCCTCTTCTTGTAATTATGATTATTAGTGTAATAATAATAATAATAATAATAGTAATATAATAACAGTAATAGTTGTTAATAAATGTTGTTATTGTTATACAAATTATATGCTCATTAATAACATACAGTACAGAGCAGATTCTTTAAAAGAACTTCTTCAAAAACAGTCAATGCAGTAGATGATTGCAATAACACCAGTTTGTAATTTGTTTTGTGGATTTAATCTTGTTTTTATTTATTTATTTTTAGATATAAGCATCATAAAGCACATGGAGGACCGTGTGTGCACTGAGACCCAGAATGTCACATTTGAGGTTGAGCTGTCTCACCCTGGCATTGATGCACTCTGGAAATTTAAGGGCCAACCTCTTAAGGCTGGTCCCAATTGCAAAATTGATTCTAAGGGCAAAACATACAGTCTTACCGTACTTAATGCCATGAAAGACGAGGAGGGCCTTTATGAGTTTGCAGCTGGTGAAAAGACTTCAAGTGCCAAACTTACAGTATCAGGTACAATATTGTTATACTTTAGTTCAATTTAACCAGTAACTATTTGTATAAAAGTTTTACTCTGTCATTGAATTATGCTTTTCTGTCCACTAGGTGGTGCCATAAACAAACCACTAGAGGATGTGACTGTTGCAGAATCTCAGACTGCTGTGTTTGAGTGTGAGGTTGCCAGTGCATCTGCTGAGGGCAAATGGCTTAAGGATGGCAAACATGTTGACTTTAGTGATAACATCAGGAGTGAAGAGATTGGTGCTGTAAGACGCCTTGTCATTGTTATCTCAAGACCACAGGATATTGGAGAATATACATACCAGGTGGCAAACTCTAAGACTTCAGCTAACCTGAAAGTTGAAGGTATATTAAAGGTTCATTTTATTTTATAAAGGACCAACTTACAACGTAACATTTTTTTCTCAGCACATCAAAATACTAATTACATTTCTGTGCTGTAACAGCTGTAAAGGTCAAGAAGACCCTAAAGAACCAAACGGTCATTGAGACACATGAAGCTGTGTTCAACATTGAACTCACCCATTTGAATGTGAAAGGGTCTCAGTGGATCAAGAATGGAGTTGAAATTCTTCCAAGCGATAAATATGAAATCACAGTAGACGGATTGGTTCACACCCTGAAGATTAAAAACTGTAATACCCAGGATGAATCAGTTTATGGATTCAAACTCGGAAAACTCAGTGCTAATGCAAGACTTAATGTTGAGAGTAAGTTCTACAATGCATGTTACTTCATTATGTTTGATATGGAAAAATAATCGGTCTTTTTTTTATTAAAAAAACTGTTCAATTGTTTTTTAGCAATCAAAATTGTGAAGAAGCCAAAAGACGTGACTGCCCTGTTAAATTCCACTGCTTCCTTTGAGTTAAGCATATCTCATGATAATGTCCCTGTTAAATGGATGTTCAAGAACCAAGAGCTTCAGCCAAGTGCAAATATCCAAATACTTTCAGAAAGGAAAGCTCACAAGCTACTCATTTCTGATGTTGAGGAAAGCATGGAAGGAGAATACATAGCTATCGTGGGACACATGCAGTGCAGTGCATTTTTACATGTTGAATGTAAGTGTAGTGTGGGTGTGTGTGTGTGTGTGTGTGTGTGTGTGTGTGTGTGTGTGTGTGTTTAGCCTAAGTACATGGCTAATTTATTTGTTGTTTCATTTTCAGCTTTGAGAGTCACAAAACCCATGAAGAATATTGAGATTCCAGAGACTCAGGTGGCCACATTTGAATGTGAAGTTTCACATTTCAATGTTCCATCTACCTGGCTGAAAAATGGAGTTGAGATTGAAATGAGTGAGAAGTTCAGAATAGTGGTGCAGGGCAAGCTCCACCAACTGAAGATCATGAACACCAGCAGAGATGATACAGCAGAGTACACATTTGTCTGTGGAAATGACAAAGTCTCAGCCACTCTGACCGTTAGCCGTAGGTTTTCTCACATCAACAAGCATTCCTTTTACACTCCAACTGTATTAATCCCAGCTTCATACTAAATACTATTTGAGAACATGAGGTAGTGGTGTAGCAATTTGTCATGATCCATGGGCAGCAGTGGCTTGGTGGTTAAGGCTCTGAGTTACCAATCAGAAGGTTATGGGATCAAGCCTTAGCCATCATTGTGCCCTTGAGCATAGCCCTTAACCATCAATTGCTTAGTTGTATAAATAAGATAAAAATGTAGGTCAGTCTGGATAAGGGCATCTGCCATATGTCATAAATGAAATTACCCTGAGTCGATGATGAGTTGATGATTGTCTGTGTGGAGTTTGGAAAGTTCTCACTGTTGTTATAAAGGTGTTCTCCAGGTTTTCACTTTCCATAAAATGGTAGGTTGTTTGGTTACACTAAATTACCCTGGCTGTCCATGTCCTGCTATGAACTTTAAACACATGAACGGTACACTGACTGAAAGCATGAGAAATGAGAGCATGATTTATAAATCATTTCCATCCATTCATCCAGCATCTTTACCATTTATTCATCAGGGACTCAGGGGAAGCTGAAGCCAATTCCAGCTGACTTCAGGGAATGGCTTTACCTTGAACAGATCTAAGGGCTATTGTGTCTATTTATAGGATCCAACAGCCACTCACACTTACATGTTCGGTCATACTTAAGGTCCAGTTTAGAGAAAATTTTAATATGGAGACAGCATATGGAATGCCCGAATTGAAAGTGATGTTCAAACCCCAAGTCTTGTTGTGTGAGGTGTTGGTGCTAACCACTGCCCCAAAGCGCTGCAACAAAATCATATAATCCATTGTCTATACCACATAAACTGGAGCCAATCCCAGCCGACTTTGGACACAGGCACCAACAATCATGCATACTCTCATTCAAACCTATGAGCAATTTAGAATAGTCAGTTGAAAGGAGAAAGGCTCTTGACTGAGATTCAAACTCACATCCCTTTCACTGTGAGGTGACAGTTCTAACCACTGCACTACCATGCTGTCCCCAAATCATCTATTAAAATTTACAAGAAAACTGGAGACACTCTGGACTGCTAATGACAAAATGTACACAGCACCCTTTGCTGGACCTTCTGTAATGCCACACTTCCAAACGTTCTCACAGTGAAAAAAATAAATAAATAAATAAAGCACACCAGACAAAAAACATTACAAAATCAAAAATGCAAAGAAGCCAGAACCAGAAGTATACTAAAACTTATGATTTTATGTTTTCTCTTAAAGCTATACTCATCACCTCCATGCTCAAAGATCTCAATGCTCAAGAGAAGGACACCATTACATTTGAAGTGACTGTTAATTATGAGGGCATCACCTACAAATGGCTGAAGAATGGTGTGGAGATTAGATCCACTGACAGATGCCAGACTCGTTCGAGACAGTTTACTCACTCTCTCACCATCCGCAATGTGCACTTTGGGGATAGTGCCGAATACAAGTTTGTTGCAGGATCTGCTGAGACATCAGCCAAGCTATTTGTTGAGGGTAAGTTCTTGCTTCATCTTTAATGGTGATTTATGTGTAAGTTTACATTTTAGACACATAACGTCATGTTTTTTCTGTTCTGCAGCTCGCATCATTGAGTTTACAAAACACATCAAAGATATCAAGGTGACTGAGAAGAAAAAGGCCATCTTTGAGTGTGAGCTCTCCGAGCCCAATGTTCAAGTCACATGGATGAAAAATGGACAAGAACTTGAGCTGACTGAAAGGTGCTGTTGTAATAACTTTTACTAAAAAGAGATTCAAATAATTTGTGTCTAATGTTCTAATGATATGTTCTATGAAACCCTGCAGATTTAAAGTTTACACAGACAAATACATCCAGCGTTTAATGATACAGACTGTTCGCATGTCTGACGCTGGCGAATATTCTGTGGTTGCTGGGTCCAGCATTTCCAAGGCTCACCTCACAGTGGAGGGCAAGGATGTTCGCATTACTGAACCTGTTGAGAAAGAAATAACGGTAATTTTTCATGCACAAATTCTAATATTTTGTGGCAGTCATTGTGATGTCGCAAAAAATGTAACGGTCTTAACTATGAACTCACTGTAGAGGTCTGTCTTTTGCTTTTCAGGTGCTTGAGAAGCAAAGAGCTACACTAGAATTTGAAGTCAATGAGGATGACATTGACGGACGCTGGCTCAGGAACGGTGTTGAAATTCAATTCACAGTGGATAAACGCTTTAACTACGTGATCATAAGGAAAATTCATCGCTTGACAATTACTGAAACCTGGAGGAGTGATGCTGGAGAATACACTTTCATTGCTGGGAAGAACAGGAGTATGGTGACACTGCATGTCAACAGTAAGTGTTGTTTTTGCTCTTTTACAAAGCACATAGTCACCATGGCACTTAAGCAACATTTATTTCCATTTGGAGTTGGGTTCATTTTTCATCAACATCTTAAAATGATGACAGGAAAAAATCACCCACCCCACTTTCCCTGTGAATTCCAAAGACTTTCAAGTGATTTCCTTGCTCCTTTAACCACTCTTTCACAATTTGAGCCCCGATTTTATCAGAGAAGAAAAAGTCCATTAATGTGATAACCTGGTTATTCAGTACATTCAGGTCATCAGCTGATGTCATTTTATTGCCACATAATGGTGCTGAGCCTCGACCTGACCAACTGAAGCAAAAATACTGTGGTGATTACGAACTGTAATGAAGGCTAAAGGCCCTAAATCAGGATATTAGGGACACTTTTTGGGGGCCAGGGAAATTAATCTCAATTAATCTCAATGACCCTATCATGAACCAAAAGCCACCAGGATGTAAATAAATAAATAAATCCAATTACAAAAGAAACATCAGTTGTTAATTGCATAAGAATTCACCTCACAGAGTCATTATTTTAAAAAGGCACCCCTGCATGTCTTCTGGTATATTCCTCTGTTTGCTTAAGGTATGAGATTTGATTGGGCATCTTCAGGTTCTTGGTTATGAACTTTAATTAAGTTTTGCCAGTATGCTGCCCATTTGCAAGGTGTTTTAAGTTGCTTAAGCAGAAGAGAAAATAGACAATCAATAATTAATCTATAGCAGACATAGGGCCTAATTTTCACGATTAATCTCTTCTCTTTTAGAGACTATATTTGACAGTACATATCTTGCCTTAAATATGACCACTTTCCTGTTGTCTGGTGATAAAAGGCATGCTACCATGTTTTACTGTGGAGAGCCTGTGGTCAGGGTTATGAGTATTCCTGTTAATCACCATGCTTTGTGCCATGCCCAATAACATTTTTATTTCATTGGAGTGGTGAACCTAATGCTGTGTGTTTACTGAGCTTACCAAATTCCAAAATCAATTTTAGATTACCTTTTTCCACCATGGATTTATTCGTGGAATGCTTCTTCTTATGTCTCTGGCCCACCAGTAACAGATGTATTCATACTGAGATTGTGGACATAATAATTTCATTTGGGGAGACTCCATCCAGCTATGTAGTTGTGTAAATCAGGGTGAACCTTTTTTTATTTTTTTTTATTAATTTTGCAAACTTTTATTTAATTGACTTTTACTCCCACTTTAATATTGTTGGTCATTTTGTGTAGATTTTAACATATAATTATAAATACGTCAATAGGTAGAAAGTTAAGGGAGGGGGGGGAGGGAAGGGGGGGGGGGGGGGGGGGGGGGGGGGGGGGGGGGGGGGGGGGGGGGGGGGGGGGGGGGGGGGGGGGGG
>JBCNYG010000012.1:17888258-17926762 GCA_039654305.1 Porochilus rendahli | reverse complement strand
TTAAGTGGATTTTACTCCCACTGGAAGAGTGTTGGTCAGTTTGGGGAGAGTTTAAAAGAGAACTAGAAAGGACGCAAGAGGGAAAAAAGGAAGCCCCCCCCCCCCAAAAAAAAAAAAAAATAAATAAAAATAAATTAATTAATTAAAATTTTCATACATTTCTGCAGATAGAGTAGGCTGCAAGATTCCAGGAAGTGCCCCCAAAATCCACCACAGACAGGATATAAAATGGATAATACGGTTATATTTTTCATAATTAGTGTTAAATTTTATTCTCTTGTTCTCAGTTCCGGAGCCACCCCAGATCATCAAGCATATGGAGCCTTTGTCTGTTGAGGCTGGTAAACCTGCACGCTTCTCAGTGGAAGTAACTGGCATCCCTCAGCCCCAGGTCTCCTGGTATAAGAACTCTCAAGTCTTATCCCCTGGGTTCAAGTGCAAGTTCTTGAAAGAGGCCAATGAACACACTTTGCTGCTCATTGAAGTCTTCCCAGAAGATGCAGCTCTATACAACTGTGAAGCAAAAAATGACTATGGACAGGCCACCAGCTCTGCTTCACTGAACGTTGAAAGTAAATATTAAACATAAGCATGACAGAGCAGACCCCCACCAAATCATAAAAATGAATTATACTGCATGCTCTGCTGTACTGCCACACCTTGAAAAAATGTGATTTCTGATGATGAATTTAAATTGCTGACAAATGCAGTATCTGGAGCAGATCTGGATGAAACTTGCTCTGATATCAAAGTTTCTGATCCTGAAAATACATAGAGAATTTCATTCAAACCAGATGTGTTTTATAGAGATATGATAACATAACAGATGGGATGATTATAATAAGTATAATTTATAAGTAAAATTAATTATAGTGTGAACCAAATTAATACCAAATCAGTTAAAAAATTCTTTATATAAGTTAAACTTAAAAGTATCCAGAAACATATCAAATTATTTTATACATTAATATATTTTTATACTTAACTTTAAAAAAAACTTGAAACAAGATTAAAGCCTAATATATTTACACACAACTCAAGTGTTTCTATTATTATTATTAATGCATTTCCATATTCTCTCATAGTTCCTGAAGTTGTTTCACCTGACACTGGTGCACCTTTATCCCCACCTTTAATTATATCACCCATACAACACACCTCTACTACTGAAGGACTGTCTGCTAGATTTCAGTGCCGGGTGTCTGGAGAAGGTAAGCATGTGTAATTATACTAATAAACTGTCCATTGAGATGTACATCAGTCAGTTTACCATGTGCACACAAAAGATGATAAAACGATAAAGATGATGAAGGCATTAAAGTAACTGTTGATTTTCACCTGTTTGCTGATGTTTTCTTTAGCCCTGACGATTAGCTGGTTCTGTAAAGACAAAGAGATCAAACAGTCAAACTTCTTCAGAATGTCTCAGTTTGAAGACAGCTGCCAGCTGGAGATCGCCCGAGTTTATCCCGAAGATGAAGGAGAGTACACCTGTGTGGCTCGCAATTCTGCTGGAATGGTTTCTTGCTCTGCAGTACTTACACTGGAGGGTAAGTTTAATATTCTTCTTAATAGCATGCTTATCTGACTGCAATCATGTATCTGCTACTGAATAATAGGGGAGTTTTATATAACAATGCATTTTCGCAATGCAAATCTGCACTTGCAAATGTTATTGGTGCATTGATTTAAATACACGATTTAGTTATGGTCATTTTGCTGGAACACATATATTAAATATGTACTTGTCACATTTCTCATGACTTGGGAAATCATAATTTTGTAAAATGTTTCATATGTATATTTGCTGAAGGACAAATCAATGCCTCCTCACAGGGAAAACACAAATTATTGATGTAACATCCCAGGAATCTCAGTGGCATGCCTTGTCCAGTCTCTCTACAAGCATTAAAAGTGTAAAGAAGGAGCCAGTTGGTCAGAAGCCTGTTTTTCTTCAACCTCTTTTAAGCTGCACTGTGCCTCATGGGGAAGTAGCCAGATTTTATGCTTGTGTCTCTGGCATGCCAAAACCAGAGATAAGTTGGTTTCATGGCCAGGAACCTGTCAAGTCAAACAAAAATATTGTCTTTCATTTTGATGAAATGACAAGTACTGCCACGTTAATCATAGTTGATGCTTTTTCTGAGCATGCTGGAGAGTACACTTGCAAAGCTGCCAATTCAGCTGGAGAGGCTGTTTGTACAGCAACCCTTACAGTATCCATGGAAGGTAATACATATAAGATTAGATTATCTTCAAATAACCCACTGTGATTAACTTTAAATGCACATTTTTCCTCAACTGAAGCCTGTCACTGAGTGTCCACAGCAAGAATATTCAGTCACTCTTACTAACTGCACAGAATTTAAACAATATATATATATATATATTCAGATTATGGTTATGGTTGGGAAGCCTACTTGGCAAATTTACCTTTATAAGGTGTGATCCACTCTGCTGTAGTTTCACCAGATGGCATTACTGTTGAATTACTGTGTGCCTAACATATTCCTTTGTATTGCTTAGATGAAGCCCTTAAGGATCTTGCTTATGAGAGTATACCAAGGTCTGAAAAAGCTCTTACAAAACCAACCAGTCTTCAGTCACAAATGTTTGACAAATTAAAGCCCACTGTACAAGAAAGGCTTGTGGATATTCGACAAGATCAGATTCTGCAAGGTGATGGTTTAATTTTTGCTGAAACAATACCTGAGAGATCCTCAGTGACATCAAAATCTATCATTAATGAATCTATCATTAATGATGTGGAGATCCAACAACTGTCCCTTTCATCTGAACAGCCACCTGAGCAAATGCCTTCTACTTTAAATTCTTGTAAAATTAGTTTGCCAGACAACGCAGTACTTACCAAAGTCAGGGACATATTTTCAACAAGGGATCAATCACAACATTTGGAAGATCATGACGATCAAAAACTATCAAGTGGTTCCCCTCTCTCCGAAACCCCACCTGAGAAATCTTTGATAAGTTCAGAAGAAAAAAGGGATGACCAACCACCTTTTGCAAGTTCAATTAAGAAGTCTGCTACTAAAGTTTATGAAGAGCTCCCAATGCTAACCATCCCTACTCATAGTGATGGTACAGACCTGACTTTACCTGGAGACCAGTATTTGTCTGTAGAGCCAAAGGAAAACCTGTCACACAGTCATTTTCTCTATAAAAAACAGCGAGAAACAACTTCATTTTCAAAAGGTGGCAACGTCACACAATCATTGGACTTTTTTAAAACGTCAAGCCAGAGCATTATGGATAGTTATCAGTCAGAGACTTTACTTGACCAAGCAGAGACACAGCAATCTCCCATGTTTTCTACATCTGCTGCAGAAACGACCAAAGAAACTAAACCATGTTTAAAGGAACCTGCTTTCAGCATGTCCACAGCCTCTATAAGAGGAGTTGATGATTTTCAGCAAAAAGCAATCTCTTCCAGAAAGCCAAGAGAGAGTGTTACTCACACTCTTCAAATGACTTTAACTGACCCTACATTATATATTAAGGACAAAGACACAACTTTACCAAAAGACAAACCTCAGTGTCTGGAGGTCAAGCAAGATGAAAAGCTTCCGAGTGATTCTTTATTCTTTGAAACACCAATTGAAAAACTGTCCGTAATAAGAGGTGATGATATTCAGACACCATTAACCCAGTCTTACAGTTCAAGTAAGGATATTGCTATTGGGATGCATGAAGATGACAGTCTACCAAATATCACTGCTCTTACTCATGCTACAGTCATACTTTCGACACAAGACAAAACACAATTGCCTGTGGAGGCTAATCAAGATCAGGGCCTACCCCATGAAGTTCATGTAAAAGGTGACCAAGCTGAAAATGTTATGATTGCCTCACATGATGAAAGTTCTTTATCTGCTATCAGCAATATAAAAATTCCTACATTCTCTACAGAAAATATTGCAGTTAAGCCAGTTTTGGACAAAATGTCCATGTGTCCTGAGGGGCTTGTACCAAGAGAACACACCAAATATCACATTCCAGAATCTCAAATAAAAGCAGGGGATATGGATAGTATCAAAGTCTTGGCAAAACCCTCTGTTTTTAAGCCATCTGCTGTTGAAAGTTGTGATGAGTTTTCTGATAAAAGTTCAGATAATGTAGTAACAAAGAAGAGCGTACAGACTCAGGGCTTTAGTGACCATACACATATTTTATATAAATATCCAATGAAAAGCCAACCTGATCAGAACCTGCCATGTAATGCAAGCCTTTATGAATTCACACTTGAGCGAACTTCAATGACTAGTGTTGAAAACCAGCAGAGATCAGTAATTTCTGATCGACTTACTCACATTTCTGAAGTACCAATTACCAATGTCACAAATATACCATTGGCAAGAGAACAGCCCCAAGGTTTGGAGACTCAGCAAGATAAAGAGCCTTCAAGTGATCTGTTTGTTCAGACACCACTTGAGGCATCAGTTCTAAGTAATGCTGACCTTAAGACACCATTGGGTTTTTTTAGCATCTCAAGTGAAAATACTGCTGTTAAGGCTCATGAAGACATTAATTTTTCAATTCTTACTAATGTGCCAGATATAACTTCAACAAGAGAACAAACTAATTTGCTTACAGAAGTGGAACAAGATGAGAATAAGCAGCATGGTTGTCATATTTCTGATGTAAATGTTACTCAGGTTCTGGAACCACTGAAGAATTTAGGAAAGTCCAGTAAGAATATTACTTCTTCTCATGAAAAATTATCTTCATCAGATTCCAGTATGGTTTCTAAGAGCAAAGGGGTATTATCATCAAGCAACCTTACCCAAGAACAAGCACAGACTCCTGACTTGAGCTTCTCTACATGCTCTATAGACAGAATGTTCTTACTAGGAAGTACTGATGTCCTGGTGCCAAGAGAAAGTCCCAAATCTCCTGTGGAAGAAGTGAATGTAGAGGGTGTAGACACTATTAAATGTTCTTTGAAACAAATTAGCTTTAAAAGAACAGATGTTGTTTCTGAGAGCTCTGAATTTACCAAAAATCCCAGTCCTCAAAAACACCAATTTAATTATTGTAAGCAGACCGGCCATGGATATTCACTAAATAATGAAAAAGATCAGCATTTTCCAAGTAATTTTCCAGTTCCTGAACTTACAAAGGAAATACCTTCAGGCATGCAGTCGAAATCAGTTGTATTAAGAGGTAATTTCAAGCCTAAATCAGACCCTTCTAAAAAGCAAAGTGGAAAAAATGAGGGTTCTTTGGAAGACATTTCACCAGACTCCACTAGACACACTATTGCCACAGGCATAACTCTTTCAAGAGATCAACAAGTTCTGGACAAACTTCCAAGTGATTCTCTTCTCTTTGGAAAAGCACATGAGAAATCTTCTGGAAGTGATCCTCAGATTCAGCAACCAACCATGTCTTCCCAAAAAACACACGAGAGAATTATTAAACCTCAAGAGCTTAAAGATTTAACAAGAACACAAGCACATATACCTTTTAAAGGTGGACAAGTTCAAATGCTTTTGACTGATACCATTGCCTTGGAAAGTATGCATGGTAGTGCTTTAGTGGTCAGTTCAGAACCAGTTGAAGTCCAACAGCCATTAGCCCTCCCTGAAAAGGCATGCTCTCATGACGAAGCTACTTCGCCTGATTCCACAGTATTTCAAAACCAAGATGAATGTATGAAAATTAATATTCCAAATACAGATGACCGAATTAAGGACCCCTTTACTTCAGTTACCTTACCAGACTACCCAGAAATATCCCAAAAATCTTCAGAGCCTTTACAACCAACGAATATTGTGCAGTGCCCAGTAGAGTCTCCAGCAATGCTTCTTACTTCACCAAGTGCTGAAGGTGAAGAAACTGATTTGGGGGATTCTTCTGTAAGCCACTGTCAACATGTAACCCAGCAATTAAACAAGTTCAGTGTCAAGACAAATGAAGTGGCCAAATTTGTCTGCTGCATCAACCCTCATATACTTTCCAATGCTGTGTGGTATCATAATGATAAACAACTTTTCACTACTGACAGAATCAAATTTGAACAAAGTGGAAGTACTTTATTACTTTTGATATATGATAGCCAACCAGAGGACCATGGGATTTACAGCTGTGTGGTAAAAAATATAGATGGCAAGACCCAGAGAACATCTGCACAGCTCAACGTTGAAGGTGGATATCTGTCATATAATCACGTCATCCCAAATCATGACTCAAGAAATATTCATATCATTCCATGCCATTTTATGTTTGTCCAATGCGGATGATCATTCTTAGTTTGACTCTTCTTCCATACACCTCTGTGTGTACATCTTGTCTCTGATTCTACATGCAAACTTTTATTTTACTGATCATTTCTCGAAGTCACCCATTTCTTATCTTAGCATCATGAGTTAATTTCAACCCCCATCCATTTCTCTTAATCCTTTTGCTAAACATGTACAATCTTTGAATGATCTTACAAGGATCTCTTTAAGTAATGTACCCTTTACAAATACTTATTCTGCATACAGTTGGCCACTCAAGAGGACTTCTTTCAAGGTTAATGTAAAAAAAAAAAAAACATGTCTATGTCATGACACTATCTGCAAGTGTATCAAAGACGCTGAACATGCTACAGTCCCACGTTGTTGAAACCACCATTGTCGTGAAATTACCATGGTGTTTGCAACATTTTTAATGTCATGAGGAGGATTTGTGGGCTACTTAAACCTAGAAAATGGTGTTTTATACCTGCAAGTTAGCAGGATAAACCTGTGCATAGTACTTACAACCTAGTGTCAGCTTGGCAGATGCATGCTCTGTTTTATACATTTTATTGACATTTTTCACCTCTCTGGAATCATGTTCGTTGTAGTTTACCATGAATTTATGAAATTACTTTGAGAATCTGCAATTAAATATTCTTTTTTGATTCTCATGTCCTGTGGTTCTTAATTTCTAACATTTCTTTCTCCTTAATTACTTTAACAGTTACCAAACATGAAGACATCGAAGAAGTCACCAAAGGTAAGATTTCTCTGAACAATCATGTTTTAATTAGTGATTTTTTTCTCTAAATTTGAGTAAAATATAATGTTGAATGTAACATATTCAACCGAACTATTCGGTGAATATTGTATACTGCATGGATTTATTTATGTATGTATGTATGTATGCTTTTGTATGTATGTATGTATGTATTTATTTGATGAGAACACTTTCATATCTTGATTTTTCTTATCTCTATTTGTCCTCCTATTTTTAAAATGCAAGCAGTTTGACTGAAAAAAATGCTTGCTGTACAGCATTTTGGGACATGCAGGGTTTTGCATCTGTTTATGACTCTTAATCAGCATGAAGAGAATCAAACAAACAAACAAAAAAATCTATGCAGGATATGTACTGTGTAAGTCCTCCAGACCACAGGAAATAATTATTTAAAAGATATGGAAGTAGCCACATCTTTTAATAGTTTCTTATGGTTCCTGCATCTGGAAATTTCTACTGCAAATATTTCTTAAACTGGCTTGCAGATAGCGGTATGTGATTAATGTTGTTTGCTTTTTAAATAACATTGTTATACCTCTAAACTATATTAGTTCGAATAAACGCCTTCTAATACAAATATAGACCTGCCTTAATAATTTACTATTTTTTTATGTAACAGAGAACAATTTTTCTCTAAATCATCAATCTAAGGATTAGAAAGGGCGTTTATTCATCTTTCTGCAAGTCAGGTAAGGAATATTTTAGGGTGTATACAGGTCCATTTATGACGTAAGCTTATTGCAGAAAATCAGTTATATTTGGATATTTTAATGCTTTGGAAAGAAATTTATGCCTTGAAGAAGGACACAGAAGAAGGAACAAAACGCCAGGCCATTTTCGAGTCAGAATCTTTAATAAAGAATCGAGTCTTGCGTTTATTCGAACAAATATGGTGAGTGAATTTGTTTTTTATGGCTTTGTGTTCTTGATGCGTGTGTTTAATATTTTTATTAATATTATATTAAATTTGACATATATTTCAGTCTTTTTAGCAAGCTGAGCATTTTTGCTGAAATTTGTCTCCCTTCTCTTACAGAATTATTATATAACGAAGGAAGAGAATGCTCCGAAAAAGGAATACAGCCGCATGGTGCTGTATCAGATCCTGAAGAAGTTTTAGACGCTGATTTAGTAACACAGCATGAAATTGACAATGTTAAGCCGTCTATTGTTAAAAAGCTGAAGTATCGATCTGTTGTGGAGGGTGAGGTAACTACTTTTAGATGCAAACTAGTTGCTAAACCACCTCCTACAATCTTATGGTTTCATAATAACAAGCAAATTCAAAAGGAGCACCGTCGTAAAATTCAAACAGTGAGTAAAATGCATGAGCATTTGACAATTTTAACCATCAACAACATTAAAGATAAAGATTCGGGAAGCTACAAAGTAATGGCCTTTAACACAGAGGGGTCTGCCGAGTCCACAGCATCACTGCTTGTGTCTTTAAGGGAGGAGCAAGAAGCAAATAGTTTCAGCCTTTCAAGACGTTCAGACAGGTCCTGTTCTAGCTTAGATTCTCTTGTTGATCAAACAAAAGAAAGAAAGTTCAGAGTAGACCTTAGATGTGTTGGATCACCATTTGATAAAACAACTAAAGAACGATCAAGGGGGTATCACAGACATAAAGGTTCTTTATTCCGCACAATGTATTTTAGGACTTCATCTCCATTAACAGCCCCTGAAAAAGACAGCAAGCTTGAAACTGCTTCAGAACGTGCTCGTTCTCCACCAATTATGTTTGAAAGACTTGAGCGATTTAATGATCGGTATAGTGACATTTACTGTGACAGATTTACTGGTCGTGACCGGTACAGTGACAGGTTTAGCGATAAATTCAGTGATAGATGCAGTGATCGGTATAGTGATAGATTTAGTGACACAGACAGTCTTCATGGAGAGGTTAGGGCAAAACTAAATCTTTTGCAAAAAGCAGTCAAAAAGAAAAAGAGACTTTCAGTATCAACAATGTCCTCAACTGAGTTTGACTTGGAATCAGTCACAAGTGAAACTAGTTACACAGAATTTGCAGAAAGGCATAAGGGAAGGCCATCTACTTTGACCACCTTCCAGCATGCTCGTCAAAGTGAACAGGTTGAGGGTGTGCAGAGTAGAGGTTCAGCAGATTTTCAGAGTAGGTTGGAAAGATTTACTGGTCTTGAGACACAGATAGTAGAGACCACACAATCAAGGGTAAGACACTCCTTTGAACCCCAATCCAGATCAAGGGCAATACAGTTGATGAGAGGTGAACTCCCTCTAGATGACACCATGAATAAGTCAACTAACTTATCTGAATTAAACATGGATGAGACAGCTATTTCAAAAGAAGAGACAACAAAGGAGGTAGAATATAATATTTCAGATGTTACAGACAGTGTTCATGGACAATGGCAAGAGGAAGCCAAGGCAAAGGAACCATTTGTGCTGCAATGGCTTGAGGCAGGAAACGCCTCTCATAGCATTCATAAAGAGGTAAAAACTTTACCTGAGGAGTCCACATTTAAGGAATCATCCAGTACCAATCTACCTGTAAAGGAAACATTTCTTAGTGGTAATATCCCCCAAAATAATAGTAAACTTGTTCCTGTCCAGCAGTTACAACCACGAGCAATGTCTATAGAGAATGTCCATGAGAAAAACTTGGAAAGTGAGTGCTTAGAGACTGAAGAGCAGTTCTTGGCTAAGCGCATTCGAAAATGGCAAGAGGGTGTACAGTCAGACGAAACAGTTGCAGGCGCATCGGAAAGATCGCAAGAAAAAGGCTCCAATGATCATAAATTTGACGATAAAATAATTAATGAGCCACTAGCAGTGACTCCAAATCACACTTGCATAAAAACTTCATTCATGAAGACTTCTCTCAAAGATCAAGATCTTATAGATTGTAAAGCACAACATAAAGCAGGTGAATTTACTGAACGTGAGGCGCTTACAAGGAAGGGTGTGATCCTGACCCAGACAGAGGCATGGCAACAGGGCTATGCACAGGTTAGTACATCTGAGTGGTCTAAAGAAAGTAAGAATTTGCAAAGACACAATGAGCAACTCAATCAAAAAGATCCTGCATCACAAAAGGATTTATCTTTTACAAATGTTACAAGAATTTTGGCCACAGAACAATCCCAATGTGAGGACACCAGACCAAAGCAATTCATTTCAGATTCTTCCTTCACAAAATCATCAGTCACAGAAAATCTCAGACCCGAGCAAAGAGCACAAAGTGGAAGGCAAAGGCAGTCATCACAAGTTGGCATGTCTGAGATGGAAAGTGGAAGTGTGTTTGTAATGGGTGAGGGAAAGATTTTACATCAAGAAGTCATGAAATGGCAGCAAAATGAGGCAGATGATGTAACACAAGAGTTGTCAAAAGACAGAGTACCTCATGTTCATAAAGCTGAATATGAAATTCTGAACACAGAACCTTCAACTGAAAGAGCCTCTTCGTTTATAGGGACCTCAGCCGAAGAAAAGTCTTCAAGTGAGCATGAAATACACAGTGAGCTGTTTTTGATACAAGACCAAATGGCATTAAAAAGTAAGAGTGACCACATAGTTAGTGAAGAGGAGATCGTGCCTGTAAGGAAACTGAATCAGACTTATGCATATGCAGAAAACGCAACTAATGTTCTCAGATCTGAAGGTGAAAAATACAAACAAGCACCTGTAGTGGTTCCTCAGAGAGATTCTTTATTCCAAAAAGTTTCAAGATCAGCAAAAGAAGAGCAAATGTATGAACACGGGCCACGAAGGGAGCCACATTTATCATGTGAGAGGATTAATGAGCTAAAAAGTAAAAGTGAGTCTTATGTTAGTGAAGAGGAGGCACTGGCTCAAAGAATAATGAAATGGCAACATGATGTTTTAAGTGAGCATGAGCATGCAGTTCCTTTAAAGCCTGATTGGGCTCCAATTTGTGTGGGATATGCTGAAGATACTGCAACGAGCAAAGATGATGAGACATTCAAAAGTGGTCAGTCATTGCCGAAAAGAACAAGTCAGGAAAAGGTCTATACTGATGATTCCACTGAAGATTATGGGTTGTACACACCTCCAATGCAAATGCAATTTCAGAGAAATTCTCATAAAGAAATGGAAAAGTTACGAACTGAAAGTGACTATCTTATCAGTGAACAGGAGGCTCTTGCTACCCGCATTAAAAAATGGCAGCAAGACATTCTAAGTGAGCAGGAGGATAATGTTGAACTAGAATCTAATTGGACTATCACTGAACATCAACAGCCTTCAAATAAAAAAATCGATGATCTACAATCTACTAGTGTGCATGTCACCGATCCTGATCATTATGGACGAAAATCTAACACATTGTTTAAAGTGGACAAAACCAGCAGTCATACTTATCATAAAGATTTGCCCAAAGAAAACACTGAGAAGTGGACTGAAAACCAGAAATATACTTCGGAGCAAGTTATAGATTATGAAGGTGCGGCAAAAGATATGGGGGTCTGCAGTATGACCGAACATCAAAAGTTGCTTTCAAAGCAAGAACCTACAATTATTCCAAAAGAAAAAGTGAATCCTGGTGCACCAGTTTTTTTAACAACATTGCTGCCAAAAATAAAAATAAAAAGAGGAGAAATGACTGATCTAAAATGCCAGTTTCATGGAGACCCAAAGCCGGCAGTTTGTTGGCTCAAAGATGAAGAGATTATTATAAGAGATCCAGACTTTGATGTGCGCACAAGAGAAACCTCATCAACATTGACAATCTACTATCCAACAAAAGACCATCAAGGCACATTTACTTGTAATATTTCAAACAAACATGGAAAAGCTAGTATTTCTTGTGTGCTTGAAGTAATGGATGATGAACACATGGATGATGAGGACTGGTCTAACATCCCCCAAAAAGTTAAGCTGACAGAAGAATTAGTCTTGGCTGAAGAACCAACAATAGATGATGAACTTGAGTCATACATGCAACACAGTTTACACAAAAAAATCTCTTTGCAAGTACCTCAGCAAGTTGTCCATGTTCCTGGCCCATCTGATACTTATACACATTCTTCTCCAGTAGAAATCAGAGTAACCGCCCCAACACCAGTGCTAGACACAATTGAGGACATTTTTGAGCGCACTGCCAAGACCACGGAAGCTCCAATAGATGAGGGCACTTCTCAAACTATAAAACATAAGTTCACATTTTCTTTTGATGATGTTGGTGAGGCACCACAAATCTGTAAACAGTTAGAGGACCTTAGCTGTTGTGAGGGCCAGTCTGTAATGCTTGAATGCATAATATCAGGTGAACCAGCACCGGATATCACATGGTTCCATGATGACGTTTCTCTTGAATTCAACAGAGGTAGATACATGTTTGATGCACATGACAAAATTTATCGACTTTACATTCATAACTTTACGTACATTGATGCAGGAATATATAAATGTATTGCCACTAACAAATTTGGCCAAGTTCAAAGTGTAGCTAATTTGGTTTTTGAGTCTACAGTACTGCGCAACATTGGATCTTCTAGATCAGAAATGACAGCGCAGACAAGATCAGGTGGATTCCCAAGTGATGCAATTCCTACTGTTAGACCGAAAACATTAATAGGCATGTCTGCAGCATCCAAAGAATTGCCCGCTAAGAGTGAGGAAGGTGCTTTTGAGCTTCATAAACCTGTTATGAGGGAAGAAAATATACCGTCTTCGATCAACCATTTTATTCCAGTTACTGATGTATCTTCTGTACTGGAGAAAAGTGCAGCAAAGGTTAGACAAGCTGCTCAGCCAAGTGGACCATTCATAACTGGCTGTGGTTTGCAGTCATCAGCAGCAGAAGTAAGTGTGTCAAAATTAAAACAGGCGTTCGAGACACCAAAACCTCACATAGTAGAGCAAGATGATATAACAGCAGAATCACATATTGAATCATATTACCCTGCTGAGGACATTCCAGAATTTCAACTCCAAATCCCACTGCATGGAGAAAGACAGATAGCCTTAAATATTCCTGAAAATATGCTTTCTTCATTAGTTACATGCAAGGAGTCCCCATTAAGAAGATCTTCGGATGTAACAGAAGCATGTACTACAGAAAGTATAGTACCGTCCATTGAAGAAATATCTCTGGACGGCAAGCTGGCTTCTAGTGATCTGCATCATTTTGTCTCACTTGCACATGTCACTGAGGTCCAGCACTCTCCTACTTTAATCAGACCCCAGGCAATATTACCTCAGAAAATTAGTCGCATAACAGATACTCTTGGAAGTCCTGAAATAAAAGCCAGTCAAGCAGAGAATGTGATTAGACATGGAAAGATAGGGGCCTTTACTAGACCAGGTGGTAGTCATCTTGAGATTGATAGCAATTTATTTTCTACTAAAGAAATCCCTCAGTTAATTAAACCAAATGAAGCTGAGATGCCTGCACAATCAGAAATTGAGACAGTTGGTCAGGATGAAATCTACAATACTTTGTCAAACATTGAATCAAGCCTGAGTAGCACAGAAGAAGGTGCTGGCCCTCTGAAAAGCATACCAGGAACAGAGAAATCGGTTAGGGTAAAACAGAAATCTGAGCCTGCCAAAAAAGGATCTGATCAAGACTTTGTAGCAGAGAGTCTGAAACAGCAACAACACAAAGCGGTCATCCCTGGTGCTACTGGTATTAGACTTGAAGAGGAAGAGGTAACCTTTAGTGCTGTTTATGACTTTTACAACCCTCCATCTGACTGGGGAAGACCCTTATCACCTGAGTCAGAGATGTCCATCGAAGTGGGCAGCACATTCAGTGAGGAGGTAGCAGAAATTGAACGCTTCTACACACCTGCTACATCAACTGAAATTTCTCAATTTCCAAAATCACCTGAATCTTTCCACACCTCCACTGAGACTCCTAGTGGTGCCGTGACACCCCCTGAGTATCCATTTTCTCCAGTAGAACAAAAAAGACTACCAAGTCATTCCAGTGAAGGACTGTACTCTCCAGCTAAATTTCTTAGGTCCCCAGATGACGAGGGCATCGAAACAACTCCCCCAGTATTTACTATAGATGAGAACATGATTCTTCCAGAGAGTCGTGATTTGCTAGGCTTAGGAAGCCTTCAAGAGAAGGTTCAAGGAATTCCTCCAGCATTTCTTAGGCCTCTTACCAAAAAAAGAGTATTTGAAGGTGACACGTTAAAATTCTGTGCAGAAGTGTTTGGACTCCCATCTCCAGAAGTAAAATGGTTTAGAAACAAAACTAGGCTTGTCCCAGATGACCGAACTGGAATTGACAGAGATGGTGATAGCATATCATTGGAAATTCTTAACGTTGCAAAAAGTGATCAAGGCGAATATATATGTGAGGCAGTAAATTATGTTGGCGAAGCAAAAAGCGTTGCTCTGGTTGTTGTGAGATCTCAAGAGTCAAAGTTAATGTTAGCACCCCCTGCTGTTACCCATCAACATGTAATTGAGTTTGATGTTGAAGAAGATGAAGATCCGTCAAGGTCTCCCTCCCCGCAAGAGATTTTATTAGAGGTTGAGTTGGATGAGACTGAGGTGAAAGAGTTTGAGAAACAGGTCAAAATTGTCACTATACCAGAATACGCTTCTGACAACAAAAGCATGATAATATCTCTTGATGTTCTGCCAAGTACATATGATGAGGGTACTATGGATTATTTAGGTCAAGAAAACGATGACTATAAAATAGCATTTGAGGTCACAGAAATGCCACCACGTTTTATCAACCCAATATGTGACATAGAGACATCTGAAAATACAAGTGTAATGTTTGAATGCTCTTTGATGGGAATCCCTTCTCCTATTGTGTCATGGTTCAAAGGAAATATGAAGATCCCTGATGATAAGAAAAAGTATATTCATAGTTCTGATGGTGACAATCACTTCCTCAAGATCCTGAAAGTCAACCCTCAGGACAGGGGTGTTTACATATGTCGAGCAATTAATGTTGTGGGGGAGACTCTTTGTAGGGCATCACTTAAGGTCTTGAACCTACAAGCTTGTTCAGGAAAGGCTATGGGAAGAGAACTCACTGCCGTGTCTCTAGGCAGTGCCATAGTTCAGCCCCAGAAATTTGACTTGGTTGTTGGAAATTCCTCATTTGATGGTGAACAGCCATCCGAGATCGAGCTTGAATTTGAGTTTCCACAGGAAGCTGACGAGTCTCAGAAAGCAGTTAGACTGGTAGCTATAACAGATAATGAAGTCAGTGAGCAGGGAGAGAAATATGTTAGCATTAATTTTGATGTCTTTGCTGAACCCTCAAAAGAAGATAAAATAGAATTTAAAGGCAAATCAAACAACTTGTGTAGTTTTCATTTCCAGGTTATAGAAACACCCCCAAAATGTATAATACCCCTTCAAAATATCACTGTAGCAGTAGGCGTTCCTGTCATGCTGCAGTGTTTAGTGAGTGGAAAACCAAACCCTACAGCAGAGTGGTTCAAAGATGGTGCTCCAGTGACAAACCCTAGATATATAATTCAGGAGAAAGCGTCAGGACACTTCAGTTTACTTATAACAAATGCAATTCAAAGTGATGCAGGTGAATTCAAATGCATTATCCTAAATAAAGCAGGAAGCATTGAAACAGTGGCCTTGCTCAAAGTAATTTAAGTTATTTAAAGAGAAAGTTTGAAGTAGATGTATGTTATTGTACCAATTTTAATAGCTACTTTAAATTAAAACTTTCAGGATGAATTTTTGCTTATTTTGTAGATGTGTCTTAAATAAACAACTTTATTATTCATTCAAAATATTTTCTTATTCCTGATTGCTGAGACGCCATCAGTGAATTCTTAATATTTTTCTATGAGCCGATTTATTCATAATTGACACTGGATAAGTGGATTGATTACTGCAGAATTGGCATGCACCAATGTTCCTTCTCATAGATATCATATAAGATAGAATGGCTATGCCCTGTGGCAGACAGCTCCATCAGTCCGCCATCTTGGGTAGTTAGTATCTTGGGTAGTTAGTAAAAGCGGTGATCTGTGGCCTTGAGCTGTCAAAACTTAATTTTGTTATTTTCTCACTATTTATGATGTAAGCCATATTTGAGAGTGAGTAACAACACCCAACACAGTGGTGCAAGGTTCAATCACCCAGCATTGCTGTCACTAGGGTGTACCCCTATCTGTTTATATCTATATTCCTCCTCTTCCCACCCAGCCAGAGAAAGCCTAGACTAGAAACATGTCGCTTGCAACAAGGGGATGTGACATTGGTGGGGAATAGACTTAGATCAGGCATGATGTGCTTTTATCCGGACTTATATTATATTAAATATATAAAATATTTTGAATCAATAATAAAACAATTTTAGCATTTGTCTTTTGTATGATATGGCCTCCTTAGATAACATAACCCAGAGATCTGAATATTTCTCCATATCATACTTTGCCGCATTCAATAATTGCTTATTATTTGTTTTAGCTCCATTTATTTTCAAAATAATGCACAATGATGCAAATATAGTGTAGTAATGTGCATGGACTAGTGTAAAAGAGGCCAATGCTAAATGTTCTTATACTAATTTCAACTTTCAAAAAAAAAAAAACAGGTCAATTATATTGTATTGTATGTATACAGCTTAATATCTGACAAAACAAATATGATAATTTTCATATTATCATTAAATTAATGTCCTCATTATATATTATTATATTATATTTCATATTTTAGATCCTAGAAAAAAAAGTCAGTGAAAGTCTCATTTAGATTTAAAAGTGCTAATTTTACCATGGAAAACATTTTAATGTATATTTGTGTTGTATAGGTTGACTTTTTCTAAATGTTCTAGACATACTAAAGCAATTGTAAATAGCAAAAATATAGACACAGTATAGTTTCCAGATGTAGTGTCAGTGAGATAACAGAATACATTCAGATGCGACTGCATACCTCTCACTAAATTAAAGAAATCATTTTGAAGTGCAAACTGATAATATATAGTAATTTTCTGTTGATTATATATCTTTGTGTGTATAGTAAGTGTGTGTACATTGGATTATATGAAAATAAAATTATGACAAAACACAAAAATGTGTGAGGATTCTTTTACCCTTAAATGGGAGTATACAATTTATTTTAATGACAAACTTGAGTTTTTAACATGTGGATATTTTTATGTATCTTTGCCTCCATTATTTTCATACAGAGTTTTCTAGTTTGACTTGGAAGACTGAGGAAAAAGAAGAAGAAGAAGAAGAAGAAACATCCTTCAGCACTTCGCTACAATTACCTGAAACAGCTAAAACACTTGAACTCAAGCCAGAACAAAAACATTACTCCAGTTCTTTGGAAAAGAAAATACAAACACCTTACTTTGTAACCAAGTTAACACCGTCTGTAGTCACAGTTGGCAGTTCGGCTAGGTTTACCGTCACTGTATCTGGATTTCCAAAACCTAATGTTCAGTGGTTTCATAATGGAAAATCTATTACGTCTTCATCTGTGTACAAGTTTGTGGAGGAAAGAAATGAATACAGTCTAATTATCACTAAAAGTAAAAAAGAATTTGAGGGTGACTATTCTTGTACTGCCAGTAACAGATTTGGCCAGACTACTTGCATAACAACACTAAAAGTTGAAGTTGGTGATTTATCTCCGGCAGAGAAATGGATTGAGCAAATGTTTAAAATCCCTGGAGAGCCACCACGTTTTACAACGCATATCCAGGCAGTGCAGTGTGCAGAGGGATGCGAGGCTAAATTTCAGTACAAAGTAACAGGGACTCCTCTTCCCGAGGTTCAGTGGTTTAAAGGTCGTTATCAAATTAAGCCTAGCTCAAATTGTTGTGTAGTTACAGACCCGGATGGCACTGGTTTTCTTATAATGATTGATGCACGGCAGAAGGATAGTGGTCTCTACATATGCAGGGCTTCGAATTTATTTGGAGAGGCAACTTGTAGTGCTGAATTGGTTGTGTTTCACAAAAGTTTCTCGGTAACTCAGCAGCAGCTAGTTCAGGGACAACAAGCTTATAAAGAATCCTCAACTGAAGAAGCAACTGAATCGCGTTTGTACAGTGTGAGTCTCCCTATTGAAGCCAGAACCCGAGTGCAAGAAGGACACCAGATGATATATACCATTGGCACTGAAGAAAAGCACACTATAGCCAGTGAGCAAGTAGGTACGTTTTGTGAGATAGATGTTTCAACTGCAACCATGCACAAGGAGCAGATAACTCACCAAGCTGCAGTTCTGCAGTCTCACAAAATGCAGGAAAGAGTAACTGTAACTCCCACCCAGCCACAGTTAGCTGTGGCAAAACCTCTAAAACAGCTTCAAATGGCCGCAATGACCTCAGCTACCGAGAAAAATCAAGGTTTCACAGAGCAGCATTTTGAGCGAATTAAAAGTCCTGAATTAACAGAGCTTGAAACTAGAATGGAGCAACCTTCAAAGTGTATGTCTGCTATAACTGAGAGTTTAATCCCTTTAACAATAGTTAAAGCAGAGCCTCTAGTTAGGCAGGAACAAAAGCAGCTAAAAGCTACTGCTGAGCCCAAGCACCAAATGGTAGGTCACCAGGTAGAAACAACTCTCGCAGTTATTAAAGAGCAATCACAGATAATACCAGAGACAGAGGTGGAAACGAGCTATCAAGTTAAAGAAGGTATTAAAATATTGTATTCGGTAGTATCTACAGAAAAGCAACAGCTTACTGAAGGACATGCAACAGATATCTCTGTTTCCGATGCAGCCATTCAGACATCAGTAAAGACAGAGTCCTCAAAGCCATTCATTCTTTCAGTAAGTGAGACCAAGCAAATGCTATCCAAAGAGGAGAAATTAGCTATGTGCCAGCCAAATGAAGAGGTTGCTTTACTGACTAAGGATAAAGTATTAAGGACACCTATTGTTGCTGAAGAAACAAATGAATTTAAAGCTGAGAATACAAGTATAATTGCTGGCTTGGACAGTGCCACTTCAGTTGAGTCACAGACCAAAGAGCAGCAGGTTCTGAATTTGCAGATATTTATAGATCAGACAGTTCTTCCCTCTGAGGGTAGATTCAGTAGTGAGAGGCCATCTCCTGAGGAAGCAGAAGTTAGAAAATCCCCTACTCTTATGCACATGGCATCAACAGATGAGCAGGGGACCGTTACATGTGAAGAGTCGACTCAGTTATCTGTTCACGAGACAGCAATTTCGATCGTCCCTCGTAAAGAGGTTCCTGCCCCCTTGAAATTGCAGACAGTTCACCCAGACACCATGCTTGTGAAAGAGGGGGTACTCTCAGCAGAGAAGCCTGAACAGCAGATGGGAGTCTTGAGGCAGGAAAAGGCTCGCAAACATGCAGTTAGTACAGAGGAGAAAAGGGAGCTGACAGCAGAATATTCCAGAGTTCTTGATGTCTCTGTGGCAGGATTTCAGTCTGAAATCAGGAAAGAACCAAATCCACAAAATATTTTGCAAGTGTTTACAGAACCAATTCAACTACCAAAAGAAAAGCCATTTGTCAGTGACATTAAGCAACAGCGTGCCATAGTGCAAAAAGAGGATCACTGGAATGTTTTACATGCTATGTCTGTATCAGATAGACATAATCTGAAGGAAGGGCATACAGATAACTTAGATGTTATTGAGCAACACACATGCTTGACTAAGGTGGAGCCTAAAATATCATCGGAATTTATCCATGTTGAGGAGAAGGCCATCTCAACTGAAAGTACTATTTCTCTTGAGTCAGCAGAACAAGACTTTGCTGTTCAGATTCAAGAGGGACAATCCATTAGACAGTCAATATTAATGGAAGAGAAACATGTTATGACAGGTGAAGAATCAGAAACCATTACAAAATCAGATGCTACAACTGCAGTGGCTGGTCAGGAGCAGAAGGGTGCTCTACTTTTGTCAGAGTCCAGAGAAAGCAAGGTTCTTCCAAAGGAACTTACTTTTGTTATCTCACCACCAAAAGCACATAGCTTAGCTATAAAGCACCAGTTGAAGGACATGCTTACATCTGCTGTAGCTAGAGATCAACCATTAATCCTGGCAGATGTGGTTGAGCATTTTGAAGCTATTAAAGTGCAGGAAGTCAAAGTGCATAAGGAGCCTAAGCATATTATATTCACATATCTTATTACAACCACAGGTGCTCCAATCGAGATTACAATAGCGTTTGAGGGAGAGTATCCTCAGATCGCTGATCTGAAGAGTGAACTTCAGGCTGCATTTTATTCCATTGTATTTCGTGAGCATCAGGTTCTTTCCTCTGAACAGCCAGGAACAATGCAAATTGACAGACCTCAGAGATTACAAGTTAGCAAGGTGACCTCCAAGGAAAGGCTCTCACCAGTGGTAGAGACGGTGCGGTTAACTGAACATGCAGAAACTTTTTTGCCACCTACAATGCAATCAGCTGCTCTGACAGCTGAAGCCACCACCACTGTCCAGTCTGTTAGTTTACAGAAAGAAACTTTTGTGGAAGACACTTGGAGTAAAATGATGCAGACATCAACGGAGTCAAAAATAGAATCGAAACAATCTGTTCACATTGAAAAACAGGAAATCAGATCAGTGACCGTAAAAAGCCAAGCAAAAGATGTAGGTGCAGGAGACACCACAACTAGTATATGTTTTGGGGAAGTACCAGTTAAACAACCTTCTGATGTTCTCATTAAAAGTGAAGCTTTTGAAAGTACTTTAGAGGACATTACACTTGATGAACACTCAAAAGCAACCTTTTCTGTAACTATAAGACCTGTTTCAAAAGTGAATTGGCTTTTTAATGGAAAACAAATTAGGTCTGGCAAAGAGTTCAAGTGTTCAAAAGATAGGGACACCTACACACTAGTAATAGACAAGGTTATCAAGAACAAACATGAAGGGGAATACACATGTGAGGCTGTGAATGAAGCCGGCACAGCAAGGACATCATCAAGGCTCACAGTAGTCACAAGAGGTTGGATTATGGGGATTATTTTACCATGTCATATCACCCATGACTAACTCTCACCATTCATGTTGAGTTCTTCGGATTACCCTTAGGATATATTGTGTCTCTTTAATATGCTCGCCTAATAGAACAGGGCACAGTATTCAGTGTGAAGACACCTTGATATGACCTCTTTACAAATCCACAATTCACAAATTTGATCTGGTCATCTTATTCATAAACGTGCGCATGATTTCACTTTGTACTCTTCATCACTTCTTAACAGCTGGATTTCTTTTCAACATCATCCCATGCTTATCACATTTTCACGGTGAGGTCTTTCTCACCAATGGCTTTGGACTTGAACCTGCAACCCCTGGAAAATATGCACAGTATCTCCCCCAGGGTCCATTCTTCACTGCGCACTCCTCTTTGCATGCTCGCCAGGACATACTGTCTTGGTTTTCTTCTTCATTTATCAGTTCTTTCCCATAATCTGGTCACAATTTTCCTTTCACAGTCACTCCTGGATGTTTTTATTTTATTTATATTTTTTTGCATCTCATTATTCATGTCATTTTTGATTGTCACTGAAATGAATTAAGTTCTGTGGGGCTGTCAAAATCATTTTGATTAATTATTCACAGAAAAATTGCATTTTGTGGTGCCGTTTGACCCACACCTGTTTTGGCTAATTTTTAATTGCTCAAAAAAATTTTATTTTATTTTATATTCATATTCCTCCTCCTCCTCCTTCACTGCTGCTTATAACAGTTAGCCAGTGACAGATCACGGCTAAAGCTGCACTCTATTAGTCTTGTTCTCATCTGCCGTGTATATTGTTTATTCTTTCACTGTTTCACTTAATCGCTTGACAGTCCTAGGCTTACAGTTTAGAGTCAGATGACTGTGCAAAAAATAAATATATCTGCAGAACTGAGTTCAATTCATATGCAGAGCTTGTGCTTACATATTCATTTCATAATTTAGTATAAATTGCATTCATTTTGCTAATTGTCTTTTATTTTTCCCCTCAATGTGCACAATTTAGTGCCACCTGTTTTCAGGCATAAAATCCAGGCACTGGAGACCAATGTTGGCACCACTGCCAATTTTGAATGTGAGATTGAAGACGCTCCAAATGTAACCTTCAAATGGTTTAAGTCTGGCTCTGAGATCAGACCAAGTGACAAGTACAGGATCATCAGCCGCTCTACCACATCATCTCTAGAACTTCCTAGTACAACAATAGCTGATGGTGGCGAATATATGTGCAGAGCTATAAACCAACATGGTAGTGACAGCTGCTCTGCTAACCTGACTGTGACAGGTAAGGAAGCATCTTTCCGTTTTTTGTTTGTTGTTTTTGAGGCAAAGATTTTAAAAAAGTTTAAAAATCTAATTTTAATTTTGAACCAATCAAGTATTTATTTTTTTCTTCCTTTTTTATTTTCCTCAACTTTGATTTTATAGAGGTTTTCCCTCCAGAATTTGTGTCAAAGCCAGAACCAATGACATTGTTTGTGGGCAAACAAGCCAAATTTCAGTGTGGTATCACAGGTTCTGCACCAATTAATGTTGTATGGTACAAGGACAACATTGCTATTTTGCCTGATGAGCACTATAAGGTGTCCTTTGAGAAGAACAAGCATTGTCTTGAGATCGTGAATCTTGAGCAAAGTGATCAGGGCACTTATCTTTGCAAAGCTTCAAATATTGTTGGCATGGCTACATGCTGCACTGAAATCAGAGTTATCGACAAACCCAGTTTTGTGAAGACTTTCGAATCAACTTCTGTTGCTGTGGGTAACCCACTGCGGCTTGAATGTCAGGTAAATGAAGATACCGGAGTCACTATCACATGGACAAGGGATGGAAAGAAAATACATAACACTATGGATAGTAAAATTTCTTTTGAAGAGAAAGTAGTCAGCCTTGATATCCCAAAGACTAAGATTAAAGATACGGGCACATACGCCTGTACTGCTACAAATGATGCTGGAAGCAGCAGCTGCTCCTCTGTGGTCACGGTGAAAGGTAAGATACTTGAGCTTAATTTGGTTTGCTTTGACCAACAAAAAAATATTAACCAGTCCTTGTCATCTTCGGATGATGCAAAATGTTTCTCTTGCCACTCCTTTTCTTTAACTTCTGCATGTATCTTTTTGAACCTGTAAGCTCTCTTGCAATGTAGATCTGATTTACTATGAACTGAATTTTCTCAGAACCTCCGGTATTTGTTAAGAAACTGGAACCTAAGATCCTGTGGAAACAAGGCATTTCTGCACGTTTACTGTGCACTGTTAAAGGATCTCCTGAGCTTCATGTCACTTGGTTTTTAAATGACAAACAACTTAGTTCCAGTGAAAGACACAAAATCATCTTCAAAGATGGTCAAGCTACACTTGAGATTCTTGACCTTACTGTGTCTGACAGTGGAAATTACACCTGTGAAGTAATGAACGAGGCTGGCTGTGAAAGCTGTAGCACCAACTTGACGGTTAAAGGTTTGTGATAACAGGAATTGTATTTGATTCCAAATTCAAACAGCATCTCATAAATTGTTTTAAACATTTTATTAAATATTATTACTCTTAGAGCCCCCAGCTTTCACAAAGGAGTTAGAAACAGTGGAAGTGGTTAAAGGGTGTACTACAAAACTCCAGTGCGAAGTTACTGGCACTGCTCCATTTGATGTCACTTGGCTGAAGAATAGGAAACCAGTGAGCAGTGATAAAAAGCACAACATTGTAACAAAGGACACCGTTTCATATTTGGAAATACATTCATTTGACAGTGCAGATGCTGGGGACTACCAGTGTATTGTTTCAAATGATGTTGGTAAAATAGCCTCTAAATCAGTAGCCAAACTGAAAGGTTTGTAAAGTATCTATTATATGGAATAATTATGAGGTGTAAGTTTTCTATTTCTTATTTCATTTCTTGTGTTATCAAAAATGTGCTTCTTTCATGCAGACCCTCCATCTTTTGTAAAGAAGATTGAAAACACAACTGCAGTTTTGGGCAGTGCTGTGAAACTGCAGGGTACTCTTAAAGGCTCAGCCCCTATTACTGTCACATGGCTAAAGAATTCTGAGCTACTCAGACATGATGATCCTAATATTACAATCACTTTTGAAAACAACATTGCCAGTTTAGCAATTGCCAAAATAGCCATGAACCATGACGGGAAATACACATGCCAAGCTGAAAATGAGGCTGGCCAGCAAAAATGTGAAGCCACGTTATCAGTTCAAGGTTAGGGGCAAAATGCAAACAAACCTGCAAATAGCATGTGCTTAACAACAACTTGAGAATGCAGTATGGGAATAATTAGAATATATATTTTAATTGTCAATAATTAATTTATATATTTATGTCTTAGAACCTGCTAGGATTGTTGATAAGGCGCCATCCATCAGTGTAACAGCAGGAGACTCTGCTACTTTGGAATGCACTGTGTCAGGAAGTCCTGATCTTAAAATTAAATGGCTTCGTGATGGCAAGGAAGTGACAGGAGGCCGGAAATATAAAATCTCATTTAAAGACAATGTAGCAAGCTTAAAAATCCTCTCTGCAGAGAGGGGAGAAAGCTGTGAATACACAATGGAAGTTTCTAATCGGGTTGGAAAAGACCATTGCTCTTGCTCAGTCACAGTTCTTGGTTAGTTGTCTTTGATTTTTTGTTTCTTTCCTTCTACTAACTTGTGATATAGATATATACTGTGCATGTTTTAAATTTTTACTCTTGAAAACATTTTCTGAACAGATAAAATTATACCTCCAACCTTCACAAAAAGTCTTAAAAAAGTTGACGGAAACCTCGGAGGAAATATTCAGATGGAATGTAAAATGTCAGGGTCACAGCCCATGACAATATCTTGGTTCAGAGATGGAAAGGAGATGACAGCTGGGATGAAGTATCAAACAGAATTGAAGGAAAGCACTGCTTTATTGAAAATATTCCAGTTGGAGGCTGCTGATGCTGGGGTTTACACATGCCATGCGACTAATGCTGCTGGGCACAGTGAAACCAGTGGAACAGTAGCTATTAAAGGTTGTAAAAACCACTCTAGCATTTATTTACTAAATATAATATTTCATTTTTAAGTTATAACATTCTCAATACGAGTGCCAGGTCTGTCTATGTACATATATAGTGATCTAACTGTGATGTTTTCCTTGGCAACTGAAAACAGAGCCCCCAGTCTTCACATTGAAACCTGAGTCTCAAGATGCTATACCAGGGTCTGATGTTGTTTTAAAAGCTGCTTTTACTGGAACACCAAGTTTAACTATTAAGTGGTACAAAGATGATCAAGAGATATTAACTGGAGGTAGTTGTTTCATCAAGAAGGATGCTTCTTCAAGTACATTGGCACTGCACTCTGTAAAGCCATCACATTCTGCCAAATATACTTGTCAAGTTGCCAACGACGCAGGAAAGGTTACATGCACCGCAGTCTTATTTGTGAAAGGTGCTTCTTCTCTTCCTTCTTCCTTCTTTATGTTCTTTATTTCCCTTTTAACTTTCCTTTTTTGATACTCTTATGTACTATTATTGTTTTACAACTCTTATGCATGGTTGTCATAAATATGACGTTGTTTTCTTTTTTAGAGCCTCCAAAGTTTGTGACAAAACTTGATTCAACTATATTAGCAGTGAATGGCAGTGTTGTTGATTTGGAGTGTAAAGTAACTGGCAGTCCTGAGATTGGCATTAAGTGGTATAAAAATAATATAGAAATCAGTCCAAGTGATAAATATCAAATGACCTTTACTGACTTCGTTGCCACACTGCATATATCCAACTGTAATTTTGAAGAGAGTGGGGATTATATTTGTGTAGCATCCAGTGATGCTGGCAGTGACAAATGCAGTTGCTTGGTTACTGTCAAAGGTTTGTAGGTTTTCCATCAGTCATATATTTGATAAGCTATTTATCAGCTCTAGTGTATTGGCTTATTTTTTATTTATTTTTACCCCAGAACCTCCTGCGTTCATTAAGTTATTTGAATCCAGAGAAATTGTAAAAGGCTCTGATGTTGTGCTCGAAGGATCCGTCTCAGGAACACCTCCATTTGAGGTTTCATGTTTTAAAGACTTGAAGCCAATCAGAAATGACAGACGACATGTCATTGATGTAAAAAATGATGTAGTTACTATTGAGATTCTCAAGTTCGAACCTGGAGATGCTGGCAAATATAAATGCACAGTAACAAATGAAGTGGGACAGACAACGTGTGACTGTGAAATTATTTTGAAAGGTTAGTAAGACCACGAACCACTGCATTTGCAAAAAGATTTACATTTTCAGGTTTTTAGTGCATTATCTATTTTTTCCCTTTGAATAGAGCCACCATCATTTACGCAGAAGCTAGATAACATGGATGCCTTACTAGGCACCGAGCTTACAATGGTGTGTGTTCTGAAAGGCTCACTGCCTATGACAGTTTCATGGACTAAAGGTGACCACGAGGTCAAAGATACTGAGGATGTCCAGATGTCTTTTGAGAACAGAACAGCAGTGCTGCATTTCTTTAATATAAAGTTAAAACATTCTGGAAAGTACACTTGTCATGCCCAGAATGAAGCTGGAAGTCAAACGTGTACAGCAGCTTTGATGGTTAAAGGTTTGATTTGATTATTTTCTGAAGTAAACACAGTCTTAGATTTGATTACATAGAGTCAACACATTTATGTTTCATGGGCACAACAATATTTGTCATCCTTTACAGAGCCAGCAAATGTTATAGAGCAGGCCAAGTCGGTCAGTGTCACAGTAGGAGATCCTGCCACTCTGGAGTGCAGGTTCTCAGGCACTAAACCCCTGAAAGCCAAATGGCTAAAGGATGGAAAAGAACTGACATCTGGCAGAAAATACAAAGTACAAAGCACTGATACAAGCTCCATATTAAAGATTCTTTCTGCAGAGAGAAATGACGAAGGCGAATATACATTTGAGGTTTCAAATGATGTTGGCAGGAGTGCTTGTGAGGCCTATGTAACAGTACTAGGTTAGTTTAATTTACAAAGGCTTTTATTAATGAAAAACTATACAGTATATCCTGGTACAGTGTGCTCATTTACAATCTTTTTTCTTTGTTTCTTTATTCATTAATTTTTGTAACAGATCAAATAATTAAGCCATCATTCACAAGAAAATTAAAACAATTAGAAAGTATTAAAGGATCCTTTGCACAGTTGGAGTGTTTGGTGGCAGGATCACTTCCTATAACAGTCACATGGTTTAAGGAGAACAAGGAGATAGAGACAGATGAAAAACATAAATCTGTTTTCTTTGAGAATGCAGCATCTTTGGAAATCAGCCGTCTTGATAGTTCGGACAGTGGAAATTATACCTGCATTGCTACAAACAAAGCAGGCAGTGCCCAGTGTTCTGGTGTCTTAAAAGTTAAAGGTTTGCAGTTTCTCTGTTCTAAATCTTGCTTTATAGTCTTGTAAATCAGCCTGTGTCCTCTTATATTTTATTTTACTAAAATGTACTGTATTTTTAAAAACAGAACCTCCTGTTATTATTGAGAAACCTGAGTCACAGCAGGTCATACCCGGAACCCGAGTGAAATTCACTGTACTTGTGTCTGGAACTCCCCCGCTGACCATCAAGTGGTTCAGAAATAAAAAAGAAGTCTTATCGGGGGTTGACTGCTCCATCCAGAAAGATGACTCTTCAAGCTCACTTGAGCTGTTTTTCACTAAGCCATCAGACTCTGGAGATTACGTTTGTGAAATAAGCAATGATGTTGGTTCTGATTCCTGTCAAACAACACTGTTTGTCAAAGGTCTTTTTTTTTTTAATTCAGTTTTCAGTTTTGATTTGAGATGCATCGATACAGTTCTTTGTTACTCATAGATACCTATACTGAAGAAGTAAATTACTTTTTATTAGGTTTTATATAAGCAATCATATTTTTGTTGGTTACATTCAGGTTGTACATAATTCTTCATAATGTTCATGTTAATAGCTCTTAAAGGTGCAGTATCATGGTGGTTAAATGAAATAGCCTAACTATTATAACGGCATTATCAAACAAGACATAATCATTTAGATACATAGGAATTTGGTTTATGAAGGATACTAGACATATATATAAATTGGCTCTGTACATTAAGTCAGGGTATATAGTACAAACATAGACTATTGAAATTACTGGTGGTGGTTCGTGTTGTTCAAAAAAAATAAAAAAAGATTTTTAATATAGCCCCCTAAAACCATGATTTCTATTTGGTCCCAGCTCAAACACAGCTCAGCTGACTGTTGTTGTTTTGCTATTTCTCGATTGCGTCTGTATTTGCTATTTCTCGATTGCGTCTGTATGTAAAGGGAGAGCTTTCCTGGACATTCATGTCATTCATGTCAGCTTCTCTGTGCACTAGAATGCATGCATTTTACCCTATGTTTAAACAACATAAAATGTTTGGTCAGATTAATTTTATTGTAGGAAGGTGCTTCAGTTCCTCCTACTAATATTTTAGGATATCAAAGTTTTTAGTTAATTTTATTTAGATTTTTTATTTGTTAATTTTTAGCTCGATTATTTTCCAACAAGCATTGTATGGTATTTCTAAAACACATACCAGTCTCTGTATCGATGCATCTCTAGTTTTAATACCTATTCTCATGTAAATTGGTGATTGACAGCTCAAACAAATCAAATAAGTATTTATTATTTGTTTTTATTTGCAGAGCCGCCAAAATTCACTCGAAAACCAGACAAAGTTTCAGTAGTGAAATCTGGGCAGTCTGTAATTTTTGAGTGCGAGGTTGCAGGAACACCAGAAATAGACACATATTGGTTTAAAGATGGTAATGACTTGAGTCCAGATGACAAACATAAAATGAGTTTTGTCAACTCATTAGCACGACTTGAGATTACAGCTGCTGACCTTAAAGACAGTGGTGTTTATTACTGTGAGGCTCGCAATGAGGCGGGTAGTGAGAGCTGTAGCATGGATCTGAAAGTGAAAGGTTTGTGCATACTTTGGCATTTATGACTAATTAATAATTTGAGCATTCAGAAATACATGCATGAAGTAAATATAAATTTTATGTTATGTGTCTCTTTCTTCATATTACAGAGCCACCAGTTATTGTAAACCCTTTGACTCCTGTAGAGGTTGTCAAATGTTTAAATGCCTCTTTTGAGTGTCAAATAAGAGGCACAGCTCCCTTTACAATAACCTGGCTAAAAGATTCTAAGGAGATAAAGCCAAGCACAAAACATGTGTTTTCTCAGAAAAATGGTTCACTAATGTTACTTGGCATACAGAAATGTGATGATTTGGATGTTGGCGAGTATCAGTGTATCATTGCAAATGAAGTTGGAAGTTGTTCTTGTAGGACAACACTAAGCATAAAAGGTTGACATATATATATATATATATATATTTTTTATATATATATGTTTTAAAAATTTTTTTTTTTTTTTTTTTGAATTTTATTGCCAATTTAAAGTCACTTGACAACACAAGTAACATTTTTCTTAACTTTTCACTACCAGAGCCACCATCATTTGTAGAAAAGATCCAAAATGTTACGACAGTTCTGGGAAATGTTGCAGAGTTTAAATGTGTTGTGAAGGGGTCACCACCTCTCACTATACAATGGCAGAAAGATGAAACATGGATCTTGGAAGATGCAGAGATTGAGAGGACATTTGAGAATAATATTGCTATGTTAAGAATTCCCATGTGCCAGTCTAAACATAGTGGGAGATACACCTGCCAGGCTATGAATGAGGCTGGGCAGGGGAAGTGTTTTGCCACTCTTTCAGTTCAAGGTTGGTTATTTGTGGTGTGGATTTATGATTTCAATGAGATTTTAAAAGTTTTGCAGGTGATTTACATTTATTTAAACTTTTTGAACCTCAGAGCCTCCCCAGATTATTGAAAAACCAGAAATTATAAATGTCACAGCTGGAGATCCAGTCAGTTTTGAGTGCAAAGTAACAGGCACTGCTGAACTAAAAGTCAAATGGAGCAAAGATGGCAAAGAGGTGGTCCCATCCAGACAACATAACCTCAGTTTTGTCAATAACATAAGTAACCTTAAAATTCAGGCTGCACAATTAGATGATGGAGGAACTTACCACTTTGAGGTCTCCAACTACATCAGTACCTGCACATGTAAAGTGACATTAAATGTCCTAGGTCAGTGTTTTATTAACTATCTTAAATTATTGCATGCAGTGAAAACCATGTTACATATGAATTTATTTTTAAACCTTTTGTCTTGAAAATAGAACAAATAATTCCTCCTGCCTTCATCAAACCCCTAACTGATGTGGAGGAGATTCTAGGCTCACCAGTTAAACTTGGGTGCAATATATCTGGCTCCCTCCCAATCTCTGTGGAGTGGTTTAAAGATGGAAATAAACTGACAGGAAAGACCAAACACAAACTTGTTCATGATAACAACAGTGTCTCTTTGGAGATTGAGAGACTAGAGAAAGCAGACACTGGAACTTACTCTTGTAAACTTACAAACAAAGCAGGAAGTTGTGAATGCAGTGGAGCTCTGAGAGTTAAAGGTTAGATGAGATAATGAGATTTAGTTTTAATTTAAATTTCTAGCTCAACTGCTCAGTGATGGCTGCCACTTCTTTAACACCTTTGTCTGTATTTCTGTTCTGAAAAATGCAGAACTCCCAAGCTTTGTGGTGGTGCCCGAGCCGCAGGCTGTCATACCAAACACCACTGTTCGGTTTAAAAGTACTTTTAAAGGAACACCACCATTCACAGTGAAATGGTTTAAAGAAGACACTGAACTGATTACTGGACCTTCCTGCTTTATTGGCCTTGAGGGCCTTTCAAGCTTCATAGATCTTTATGCCGTGGGACTTTCGAACACTGGGCCATACTCTTGCCAAGTTAGCAATGATGCTGGTACAGCCAAATGTACCACAAGCTTATTGGTGAAAGGTCGGCCATTTTTTTTGCTGCACTGTCACTGTCTTTGTTTGTTTGTTTGTTTGTTTTTTTCATTTTCATCCTTCCACAGTGCCCCCATTTTGCTTGTTCTGTTGCTGAATGTATGTCGCTTTCCATCTTTCCATCCGTCTTCTCATCATCTTTTACATTCTTTATTAACATGCTTATTTTTGGCACCCATCTTGCGCTCTTAATCGTCGAAGCCATTGTCTGTCCTCACATGGTGTTATTAAATGTGCGACTTAGCTAACTTGTGACTCTTTTCCTTTGTAGAACCACCTGAATTTGTCCAGAAGCTACCAGCAACAAAGTTTTTAAAGGTAGGATTGCCACTCCAGCTTGAATGCAAAGTTACGGGCACACCACCTTTAAAAATTGGCTGGTACAAAAATGACAATGCAGTCACTGAGAGCAACAACATGAAGATGTCTTTTGATGGCTCGATGGCCATGCTTGAGATTTTAAGCACCTCCTGTGATGATGATGGAGTGTACACCTGTGAAGTTCACAATGACGCAGGAACTAAAAGCTGCAGCACCACTCTCTCAGTCAAAGGTTAGTCTATACTGTGGGTTATTTTTCTTACTCAGTGACATACGTAAATGTACCTTACTTTTACACAAATATGATTTTTACACTTACGCTTGTAAAATTAACTTCTGGTTAACCAATATTAACTTTTTTTTATGCATGCCTGATCATTTAAATATTTAACTGCAATATATTTCTAGAACCACCAATTTTCCAGAAAGTGCCCTCACCTGCTGAGGGGCTTAAAGGAAAAGATGTCAATCTTCGCTGTGAGCTGAAGGGACATGCACCATTTGAGATAACCTGGTTTAAAGACAAAAAGCAACTGAAGGAAAGTAGAAAGTACAAATTTGTGTCTGAGGGACACTCTGCTACTCTGCACATACTTGGACTGGAGGTATCAGATGCTGGTGAATATGAATGCAAAGCCTCAAACAATGTAGGTAGTGATACCTGCCAAGGAGTAGTGAAACTCAGAGGTTAGTAAACGTGGAATACTGAAAACTAGAAAATTAATAGAGCTTCTTCTTATATGAATCTGTTTTTCATATCAACATTTACTGTCATTTAGAACCACCAGTGTTTGTCAAGAAACTGACCAATACGACAGCTTTATCTGGTGAGGAAGTCACTCTTGTGGCAACTGTCAAAGGCTCCGAGCCAATCAGTGTGACTTGGGTGCAAGACAAGGACCACATTCTTAGAGATGGTGACAACAGAAAAATCACATTTGAAAATAACCAGATAACTCTGAGGATCTTTAAAGCTGATTCAACCACTGCTGGGAAGTATACCTGTGAGATTAAAAATGATGCTGGTGTTGCTCAAAGCATGGCAAACATAACTGTTCTAGGTATGTAAAATTATTTCATTTATCCACTTTTGGTTTTCTTCCTTTAGTGAATTTTCCTTGAAACCAGATGATTATTTTGAATTTCCAGAGCCTGCTGCCGTTTTGGATAAGACTGAGTCTATAAGTGTCACAGCTGGTGACCCAGCAGTTTTAGAATGTACTGTATCTGGGACCCCAGAGCTTAAACCAAAATGGTATAAAGACAGGAAGGAGCTGTCTTCTGGACATAAATACAAAATCAGCTTCTCCAAAAATATATGCAGTCTTAAAGTGTTGTCTGCAGACAAGGGTGATACTGGAGAGTACTCCTTTGAAGTCTCGAATGAAGTTGGAACTGATACTTGCAAGATGCATCTTGAGGTTTTAGGTTAGTAGCCCAATATGATTTTCTTAATATTTTTACAGTTACTGAATGACTTTATTTGCATAATAATGAACATACATCTCATTCATAACTAATGATTATGTTTTTTTAAACAGATAAAATCATCCCTCCTGCATTCTCTAGAAAATTGAAGGATATGCACAGCATCATTGATAAACCTATGGAAATGAATTGCAAGGTGTCTGGTTCTGCACCTCTTACAATTTCATGGTATCACAATGGCAAGGAGATCGAGAGTGGGCCAAACTATGAAATTAGTTTTGTGGAGAACACCTGCATTCTCAAGCTGCCCCTTCTAAAATTATCCGATACGGGTTCATACAAGTGTAAAGCAGTGAACAGTGCTGGTACTGCAGAAACCACTGCCTCACTTGTTGTTAAAGGTCAGTTTTTAGGTTTGAGAAACCTCTTACACTGTAAAAATTCCTATATGAAAGTTCTGTTAAGGCTTTTAGTAGCTAATTTGTTAATCCTAAACAAAGGGGTTACTTTTTCAGGTTAACACAAACAAAGTTCTTTTTTCCTTATGTTTATTGCAGAACCTCCATCTTTTGTGACACTACCTCAGCCAATCGAGGCACTCCCGGGAACAAATGTCACATTCACAGCAACTGTCAAAGGAAGTGCGCCATTAAGGCTTGAATGGTTCAGAGGCAGTAAACAGATTGTATCCAGCCCAGCCTGTGAGATCGCTTTAAGAGGAGACATAGCTACACTGGAACTCTTTAAAATTGACAAATCTCATGCAGGAGAATATACCTGTCAAATTTTGAATGATGTTGGGAAGGAAAACTTCCCTGTGTCTCTTTTTGTAAAGGGTTAGTTGATATATGGTCTGTCTGACTCAAATATGCTGTACAGTTGTGCCCATGTGATTGTAAGCAGCTTAATGTGTAACTCTGTTAACTGTGTTTTATTTAGAAGCTGCACACTTTGTCAAAAAGCTGAAGAACATCTCTGTTGAAGTGGGCAAGTCATTGATACTTGAATGCACCTATGCTGGAAGTCCTAAGATTCTGGTGAAGTGGCACAAAGATGGCCAGGAGATCTTCTCTTCTTATAGATACAATATTATGACTACTGAATGCTCCTGCATACTGGAATGTCTCAACAGTGATAAAGAGGCAGGAGGAAAATACTCATGTGAAGTTTCTAATGAAGCTGGCCATGACACCTGTGATGCAACAGTGTCTATTTTAGGTTATTATTAATATTATTACTACTATTATTATTTAAAGATTATTATTATATTCTTATTTGCCTGTAGCGTTTGCACACTTTCTTATCATTCTTGGTTTATGTGTGACGTTTTAGAGCCACCATTCTTTATTGAGAGTTTGGAACCAATGGAAGTGACTGCTGGTGATGCAGTCTGTCTGAAATGCCAGGTTGGGGGCACTCCGGACATCAATGTCTCCTGGTTCAAAGGGGATGGCAAAGTTCGATCTTCTCTGACCTGTAAAATTGAGTACTCCAAAGGTGTTGCTTGTTTGAAATTAGCCAAAGCCTCCAAAGCGGATATTGGAGAATATACTTGTAAGGCAGAAAACAACATTGGGTCTGCCTTTTCCAGCTGCCATTTAACTGTACAAGGTCTGAAATGTTTAAAATCAATTCATTTAGTTCTTAAATATGTGTTTATTTCAGGAGACACTTAAAATTGTGTTTTGTTTAAACTTTCTTCTTTGCAGAGGCCAAGACACCACCATCTTTCCCCAAGAAAATTACTAGCATTCAGCAAACTGTAGGACATAGTGTGCAGTTTGAGTGTCGTGTTGCAGGATCATCTCCACTCGACATCTCTTGGCTTAAAGACGGTGAAGCTTTAAAGAGTAGCCCAGAGTACACTATGACTTTTGATGATAACTCTGCTGTCCTGAGAATTGCAGAGGGACAACTGAAACACTCTGGAGAATACACTTGTGTTGCGACAAATATTGTTGGAACTGCCTCTTGTAGAGCCAAGCTAACACTTCAAGGTGTGCTCATTTATATATGAATGATTTAGCAATGTACTTTTTCATGGGCTTTATCATGGTTATTTGAAAGAAGTAGCCTAACTAACATTAATCGGGTTTTCAAACAAAACATAGGCATTTTTATAAATGCATTTTTCATTTGATACACAATAATAATCCCGACAGGGAAAGTTGGCTTCTGCATTTAACCCACCCAAAGTGAGCACACACACGTAAACAGTGATCACGCACATTCAGAGCAGTGAGCTGCCACACATTACAGTGCCAGTAGAGCAGTTGGGTGTTAGGTGAGGAAGAAGGGAAGCTGCTGCTCACTTCCCCACCACTACATTTTTCCTGCTGGTTCAGGAATTGAACCAGCGACTTTTTGGCCTCAAACCTGCTTTTCTAATTATTTCTCTAATAAGTAATTTATCTAATTTTTCTACTTAATTCTCCATTAGCCCCAAAAATGTACAAAGGCTTACAGAAATTTAATTAGGTTCATGCAACCAATTTATTAAGACTTTGCAGAGGGGTTTTTATCTTTAAAAAAAAAAAAAAAAAAAGCTGTTCAGCCCAGCAAGATTTGAAAAACTGGTTGCGAACTATTCCATCTGCTCCACGTTAAGTTTGAAAAAAAAGTTGAAAGGCTATTTAGCAAATATAGAATTTTGGATATTCATTGCATATTTTTGACCCAGACTTTGGGTAAAACATATGATACAGATTCTTTAACCTAAAGTGTTAACCTATAATGAGGCTTTCGGTTATTTTTTATGTTTACCATTTCAGAGCCAAGATTCCCACCTGTGTTTGATAAAAAGCTCTCACCTGTGGATATTTCAGTTGGAAGTCCTGTGGTATTGGAATGCCACATTACTGGAACATTGCCTATAAAAGTCACATGGTCAAAGGATCATAAAGACATCCGCACAGGGGGCAATTATAAGATATCATGTGTGGAAAACACCCCTCTATTGACTATTCTGAAAGCAGATAAGGCCGATTCTGGTCGCTATTTTTGCCATGCTAGTAATGATATGGGGAAGGACTCTTGTTCAACAGAGGTCACTGTGAAAGGTATGTAGTAACTGCTTATAAATATGTTTGTATACTCTTCTTTTGTTAAAATGGTCAATGGGACTAATAAATCCTTTAAGTTTGATATTTCTGGACTAATCTGCTATACAAATTAATTGCATTGCATGCACTTTATTTAAAAAATTCACAATTGTTTGTTATTCATAGAACAAAAGATACCACCAAGCTTTACTAAAAAGCCTTCAGGTACTCTTGAAGAAACTGAGGGCAAGTTGCTGAAGATTGAGGCGCGTGTTGCTGGATCACAGCCGATGATTGTCAACTGGTATAAAGATGACAAAGAAATTTTCAGTTCTGACAAATATGATATCACCTTCAAAAGCAGTATGGCTGTTATGGTGATAAAAAGCTCATCCAGATCAGATAGTGGTACTTATACATGCAAAGCTACCAATGAGGCTGGTTCTGCTTCTTGCCAGGCTTTGGCTCAAATTACAGGTAATTTTTTCTTTCTTTCTGGGCTGCATGCATTTTTGCAACATTTGCAAACATCTCACTTACTTGAAAATGCTGAAATCAAATTTCACAACGAAGTGACTATAAATTACTATAAATTGTACTTTTGGCATTGTGGAAATACAATAAAAAAAAATTCTTTCACTATGGTTTATATGCTTTACTTTCAGAACGGAAAGTGCCTCCTAGCTTTGATTTGCCTCTTAAGCCTGTGACACTAAATGAGGGTGAGACACTTTCACTGAGCTGCCATGTACTTGGCTCTCCTCCACTAAAAATTCAGTGGATGAAGGACAGAAGGGAATTGACATCCTCTGCCAGCTCGAAGATTTCCTTTGCAGATGGCACAGCTACACTAGAAATGCTTAATGTGTCTAAAACAGATGCAGGCGATTACCTCTGTAAGGCAACCAATGAAGCTGGTAGTGAGTTCTGCAAATCCAGAGTAACCGTAAAAGGTATTTCTTTCCAATTCTAAATTCCAAATTTTATTTTACATGCACAGTATGTACTATTTCAGTTTTTATACTAACCCCATTTCCGAAAAAAAAAAATGTGATAAAAATATTTAATTTGTTAATTCATGTAAGTCATTATTTAACTAACAAAAGTACCTAGAAAATATTTTAAACAGTTTACTAGGATTTTTTGTTTGTTTTCTAATGTCCATCTTATAGCTACAGGTCTTATTATTATCCTAATATATTATATTTTATCATGTACGTAATTCTAATTAACAGAGAAGCCAAAAGGTCCTGCTCCAACCCCTGCAGCTCCTAAAGTAAAAAAATTGGACAATTTGTTTTTCATCGAGGAACCTAAGAGTCTTCATATCACTGAAAGTACGTATGCCAAATTTTTTATTTTTATGAATTAATAATTTGATTAAATCAAGTGGTCACCCCTAGTTTAATCGGACAGTGTAACATATTGACTAAGTGTATGAACTTCTCTGAAAGAAGTTTAGTAATAATTGCTAATAACTAATTGCCTTATATTTAATGTATTTACAGAGGGCACAGCAACCTTTATCGCCAAGGTTGGCGGTGATCCCATTCCTAATGTAAAGTGGATGAAGGGCAAATGGAGGCAGATGACGCACGGTGGTCGTATTGCTATTGAGCAGAAGGGCCAGGATGCCAGGCTAGAAATTAGGGATCTGACCAAATCTGATGCTGGCCAGTACAGATGTGTAGCATCAAACACACATGGAGAAATCGAATCCAGCCCAAATCTGACTGTTGAGGAAAAGAAAGAGTTTGTACCTGAAATGGTGACATTGAAAAAGTGAGCTGGGTTTTAATGTGGCTTCTATGAGTTATTACGTTATCGTACATGTAATTAAAAAATCCAGCAACTACACATTCATTTTTGCTTTTAGGACACCCTCAAAACAGAAAAGCCCCAAAGAGGAGAAGGAAATTGATATTATTGAGCTCCTCAGGAATGTGGACCCCAAAGAGTATGAGAAATATGCACGCATGTACGGTATCACAGACTACCGTGGCCTTCTTCAAGCTATTGAATTCCTAAAGAGGGAGAAAGAACAAGAACAAGCTGAAAGACCTGTGAGTATGCTATTGTGAATGTGATGACTTTGTATATATTATGATTTATGAGTGTTCATAAATATTAAGTGTTCCTATAGACAACTGCTAATTCTGTTAGTAACCCAGAGACACCACAGAAATAGGGTGATTCTTTCTATTGCCTTGTCTTTTTTTCTGATGCTTTATTGTCTTGGTTTTAGGAACTTGAGCATAAAAGACATGAGTCAGAAGAAGAGGATCTATCACGACTTGTGGCTGATTTACAGAAGAGAATGGAACAAACTGAGGTGTGATTTATGTGATTTTCTTTTTACATATAAGCACAGTTTCATCAATGTTTTAAATATATATTTTAAATATAAATATATTTTCTATGTAACTTTATTTTTTCTAACAAAATCCATATATTTCACAATATAAGTTGTAAAATGAACAATGTCAGTGTGGTGTACATATGCCCAGTTATGGTTAAGTCCTTGAATTTCATTTCCTATAGCATCATGTTCCAAAGTGTTTTATTTTTTTTACACCACAGAAATTACAATCTGTACCTAAAAACACATTTTAAATCAGTTTGTACTGACTACTTCTTTTCTCTTAATAACCTCTTAACAATGCAGCAAAATGCAACAGTCATTAACTTTCTTATGTAGAAAAACAGCTTTTTCCCTGTTACATAAATTACCCCTGGAGACATTAGTGTTAAATAAGTGTTTCCTTACAACTATACCCCCCTCAAGCAACCATTGGTTTGTAATGTTGTTATTATTATTATTATTATTATTATTATTATTATTATTATTATTAGTTATCATTATTATTATTCTTG
>JBCNYG010000012.1:17864588-17887113 GCA_039654305.1 Porochilus rendahli | reverse complement strand
AACTATACCCCCAAGCAACTATTGGTTTGTAATGTAATTATTATTATTATTATTATTATTATTATTATAAATACTAAGTAGTAGTAGTAGTATATTACCTTATTAAATTTCTAAAACACACCCAGTGAATCCGTTACAAAAAGAAACAACAGTACACTACTTCATCTTCTACTCCATCTTCATCCGCTTCATCTGGGGTTGGGTCGCGGGGGCAGCAGCCTAAGCAGTAAGGTCCAGACGTCCCTCTCCCCCAGCCACTTCCTCCAGGTCTTCCGAAGAGACAACGGGGTGTTTCCAGGCTAGCTAAGAGACGTAGTCCCTCCAGCGTGTTCTGGGTCGACCTCAGGGTCTCTTCCCGGTTGGACACGCCCAAAACACCACACCAAGGACAAACACACAAAGGTGTTCGGGAGGCATTCTAATCAGATGCCCGAGCCACCTGAACTGGCTCCTCTTGATGCAGAGGAGCAGCAGTTTTACTCCAAGCTCTTCACGGATGGTCGAGCTTCTCACCCTATCTCTGAATATCGTATTCCATGTGCCAAAAGCCAAAGTCAGTAGCTGAGGATTGGTCCGGCAGGACCCACGCCTTTATCTGCCACCCAGCTCACACTGCACCCACCCCTATAGCCACCCCTGTAACCCACGTCCAGGCAAGGGAAACTGAGTCCTTGTACTTGTTTAGCTCATAGGGGACTTCTGAACAGCACTTAGTTTCGACCTTCACATAGGACATGTTTGCCTTGGGTGACCCTACCAGGGGCATAATGCACCAACAACATAGCTCCCAGGATCATAAGGACATGCAAACCCCTTCACCACCAAAAGGTGGTAATTCAAGGAGAGGAACAGTATAGTAAAACAAATACATTATTATAGAACTGTAATTTAGATTACAGCTACTGTATGTAAAAAAAAAAATTAGCATATTTGAGAATAAAATTCAAGTTTTGTAGTATATTGTGTATACTGCCTGTGTGTTATATATATTTATTATTATTGACGCATACCCATTGCATTCTTGGCCTTTACATGCAGCCTGTAACACTGATCAAAGACATCACTGACCAGACTACACTCGCCAATAGAGAGGCTGTGTTTGAATGTGAGATCAAAATCAACTACCCAGAGATAACACTCTCCTGGTACAAAGGCACCCAGAAACTTGATACAAGTGACAAGTACGAGATTAAAGTTGTTGGTGACCGCCACATCTTAAAGCTCAAGAACTGCCAGCTCCGGGATGAGGGCAGTTATCGCATTGTATGTGGGCCACATATCTCCAGTGCCAAATTGACAGTGCTGGGTATGTACTGTATCTCAGATTTCTGTAGTTTTTTCTTGCTAAAATCATTCAGATAAGCAATGGCATAGGACTAACTTTATTAGTTTTTGAAACCTTTATCAATCTGTGTAAAAAGGTGTGATTTTATTGTAATTTCCTTTTTGTTACAGAAGGCGAAGTGGAAAAACATATGGAGGATGTTGCTGGTAAGGAAGGCCAAACCTGTACACTCACATGCCAGTTCTCCATTCCTAATGCAAAAGCCCAATGGTTTAGAAATGGAAAACTTTTAGAGCCTCATGGCAGGTACACATATTCTGTGGCCAATTACACTCAGAAGCTATTGATTAAAGATGTTAGGCCTGAAGACCAAGGAGAATATACCTGCAAATATAAAAATCTTGAAACAACCGCAAATCTTTGGGTCGAAGGTGTGTATCAAGTCATCAAATTTACAATTTTATCATATAATATTAAATGACACCATCTACTAACCTCTTCCATCTTCATCTATGAAAGTCTTATCTGGGACAAAGCACTCTTCTATTGAGCATATCACCCATCCTCATCATCTTTTTTATTCATATTTTTTGTATGGATCTCATAACTGAACATGGACAGTTGAAGAGCATTTTAATCTTTATTTTTCCTTTAAAGATGATTGAAAAACCTACATTAAAATTCTTCTTGTCTGTGTATGCATTAAGTCAAGCAGATCAGGCTTCCTAACCATCAAACTTGCGTCATCTCTCTTTAGCGGAGCAAATACATTTCACTAAACGCATCCAGAATATTGTGGTTCGGGAGCGACAGTCTGCCACTTTCGAATGTGAAGTGTCCTTTGACAATGCAATTGTAACATGGTACAAGGACATATGGGAACTCAAAGAAAGTCCGAAGTATACATTCAGGAGTGAAGGTCGACGGCACTTTATGATCATCCGCAATGTAACCTCAGAAGATGAAGGTTTGTCCAGCTGATTTCCTGCAGGATTCCATTTGTTATCTCTTAATATTTGTCTGGCTTCAAAACAGGCAAACTAATCCAATATAAAATTGTTTAGGCGTATATTCAGTGATTGTCAGATTGGAGCCCAGAGGTGAAGCCAAAAGCACAGCAGAGCTTTACCTGTCAGGGAAAGGTTTGTAAAAACCTGTTAGTATTCACAGAAAGTGCATATTCCAGTGCATTTATGTCTATAACACTATTTTACTTTACCTCCTTTCACAGACATTGATATAGGAATGGTACCTTATGGTAAGTATTGTAGTTCAAAGAGCCCATTATACCCTGCCCAGCTTAAAAAAAAATGTAATTGTCATGCCATTTTTGCTTCAGTTGGTCAGGTCGAGGCTCAGCAACATTATGTCGCAATAAATAATAATTAAGTCAGTTGAAGACCTGAATGTACCGACTGAGCACGTTATCTGATCAATAGACTTTTTTTTCCTGATGGCATGGATATAAATTGGCGGCTGAAAGTATAGGGAGCATATGAGGTATCCTTTTCACACATGAACTGGCACCAGAGTCCTGAACTTAACCCTATTGCAAGTCTTTGGGATGTGCTGGAAAACTTTATGCAGTGGTTTAATTTTCCTGTCATCACTTCGAGATGTCATTGATGAACACAATCAATTGTTCATGGAAATAAATGTTGTGAAATTGGTTTGTCTGTAATCAAGGCAAAAAAAAAGTTAATTTTTTTTTTTTAAACATTACATTTTTTTTTGTGGGTTGGGCAGTGTATACTAAACTTAGTTATAAGGCATCTATCATAAAAATCTAAAATACCTTAATTATATTTTTAAGAAAATAAATTATTATTAATAAAACCCTCCAGATATTCCTGATTCGACAATACAAGTCCCTGAAGCACCAACTGAATTTGCTATTGGAGGTAAGATAGGGACACTAATTTACTTCTAAAATCTGTTAAAGTGATAAACACACCCTCACTAATTTAATGCTTTTTTCTGAAAGCCGAATCATCTGTTGAATGCTATCATTATGAAGAGAGGATGGAAATTAAAGGTATATTAAATACTTGAGCTTTTTTCATTACATTACAAGCTCATCAACTAATTTGGACCACATCAACATGAACTAAAAATCATCTGCTTGTATACCACACTGTATTTATTAATATTAATAAAATAGTTATTATGACATTGTGAATGTACAGTATGAGTGCATACTGGAGCATTGTTTTACAAATAACCTATTAACATCACCAGATTTAAAAACTAAAAAAAAGTAATTAAATAAAAATGCTGAAATAAAGCTTATGATTTTCCTGATTCTTTGGTATTTTAAACATTTCCAATGCACTGTCACCCTATAACCAGAATATGAGTACAGAACAGAAGAAAGGATAGTAGAGGAATTCTCTATTACAGGTATCACCCAGATCTTTCCTTTCTCATCTATTCGTTTTAACTCAGAAGAAAAACACTAACCCTCTTTGAATTCCACCAAAAAGCGTGTTTGTTTCATACGATCTTATTATGTGTTTGTCTGCTTATTCTCCATGGTGACTTCAAAATGTCATACTGCCTCCTTTTCTTTTTGTATGTCTGTCCTTGCTATGTGCGTCTTACCAGAGTCTTCTTATCCTTGTAACATCATGCAGATGTTCCTCTTGAGTCTCCCATGTGTCCATTATGTTTAATCATTAATGTGTACACATTTGTCTTAAGATTCCATGTTAACCAACTCCTTATTTTATTTAAATGTCTTATCTAAAGACCTAATGAGCTATTATTACTCTAAGTGCTTATTCTGTCCCAACAGCCCCAAGAATTCCTGTGGAAGAGGTTGTTGAGAGGAAGGCACTTGGCGTTAGAGAAGAAATACCAACCAAAGGTAATATTTGATAGAATGTTGACTTTTATGTGTTGACACTTATTAGGGATGTATCGATACCCTGAACAGTTTTCACAGACTTGAAATGCTCTCATGTGCCCCAGTTTATCTTCATGCTTGCTTCACTGCTCCATCCTCATTAATGCCTTTCGTGTGTGTGCAATTAACGGCACCTTGTGCTCAATCTTTATTTAGAAAACCATGCTTTTTAAAGTGAGTTTATGTGTATTCCTCTTGATATGTTCAAAGCACAGTTTGTAACCTGCTTTGGTTTAATATTTAGTCATGAAATGTATCCTGATTGGTGCCATTTCATGATTCCTCTTTATTAGTGCTGAAATGTAAGCTGGGCTTGCATTAAATAGTATCTCATGGTACTGGTTGTTGGTAGAAGAAGAAAAAAAATGGAAGAATTTTTTTTATGAATATGAGTGAGTAAGCATGGTATCGTGCCAATTCCCAGTATCAGTGCGCCATCAGCTTCCCAGTCTTATGTCTTGCGAACATCCAGTGTATTTGTTTTGCGACAAATTTGTGTATACCATCATGCTTGCTACATGTTTGCTAATGTTGTTTCTTTTAGTTATTATTGATAAGTTCTGTCTATAAATGTGTATAAATGTTTATTGTAATCAATAATTTATTAACAGTGCTTTCACAGACTACTTTTTAACCTGTAGTTGGAAGATTTTATCTAATGTATTAATTGTTCTTTAAGTTCCTGAGATGGTTGAGAAACCAAAGGAGAAACCTACACCAGTTGAGGAAAAGATAGAACCACCAATAAAAGGTATATACATCTTTCCATGTTATACAGTATGGCTAAATGTTCAAGGTCTTTTTGTCTAGTCTCTTGTGTGTATCTCTTTTAATTCGTACATCTTGCAGTCCTTATCTTTGGCTACCTTAAATGCATGATTCTTCATAACTAATAAAAATATATTGAAAAACATTTTCAAGTACCAGAAGCTAAGAAACCTAAAGAAGAAAAGGTCATACCACTCAAAGTAAAGGAACCAAAAGAACCTCCGTCTAAAGAAGGTAATAAAGCGAATGGTATTTATTCATGTTAGAATTCTGGAACTGTTTTGTAAAGTGTTCTTAATTTGTTTTTTGTAAGATATGTTTGAAATAAAATGTATAAGTTTTATATTCTACCGCTTATAACTTTCTATGTCTTTAAACTTTCTTTGTCCCAAGGTGTTTCTAAGTTTCAAATACATGTGTAAATGTATTTTTTTTTAATTCAATTTTTTTGTGAATTTCTACTTTTGATATCTTAAAAGAATATGAGGAGATACCTGCTCCGCAGCCAACCCCAGCTGTTCCAAAGAAAGGTATTTGTCCATTCTTTACTTTCTACTAGTCAAATATTGTGTGTGTAGTTCTTGTCTTGGATGTACATTTTTGTTGTGTCTGACCATTTTATATATTTTTTCACAGTCAGCTATGTCAGTACAAAGTGTGGTTGTTTTCTGTCTGTCAAAACATACTCAAGTTATTCGATTTGTTTCACAATTAATCTTTTGTGTTTCTGGTTTTATTCTGCTCTTTATAATTGTAAGTAGTCTGATATTTTGTCTCTGAAGTTAGATTTGTCAGATTTGTTGTTGAGTCTTATCTTCTGTGTGAAATGTATATTGTATTGTATGAACAAAATATTGTTCACCCTTGTTAAAATTCTTATTTCCAAACTCTTACATCTTCTGAACATTCTGTGTTGTATAAAAAAATGCCAGAAGCTGTAGCACCTGAGGTTCTAGAGCCTAAACCCAAAGTACCTACACCTAAACCTCCATCTGTACCTGAAACCAAACCAGAGCCAAAGCTGAAGGCCAAGCCTGAGCCCGTACCTGAAAAGCTAGAGCCAAAGCCTCAGCTGAAGCCTGTACCTGTGAAAGAAATCGAGGCACCTCCAGCAAAAGGTAGTTTTTGTAACTCAGGCGCACTGCTGTGTTTTTTGAGCTTTAACCTTCTAGGTTGTTGTATGTGTGTCCTACTTCCATTTTGGAAGTTAATCTTCTTTGTCTCAGTTTCTGTTTGTATAAAATGTGAATTACAAAAATATATATATTCTTTTAAGCTCCATTGGAGTTAAAGAAACCAAAACCAACTGAACCAGAACCACCAAGGACTGTACCGACCAAACCAGAACCAGCACAAGTTATTTCTAAGGATTTTGTGCCTCAAAAAGGTATTAGTACATAATAACTGTATGTGAATGTCCCACTGTAAATGTGCTTGTCTAATCTGATCATCAGCCACGCTCTTATTGGGACTACGTGGGTTGCTGAGTGGCTGCTATTTGACTTATGTCTTTGTCCAGTTTTCTCTTCATTACACTTTCTTTTGTAGAAATATTAATAACAGCAATAATGTAGGGCAGCGGTTGCTTAGTGGTTAAGGCAATGGGCTACTGATCCGAAGGTCAGCGGTTCAATCCCCACTATCACCACTGTTGGGCCATTGAGCAAGGCCCTTAACCCTCAATTGCTCCTTCGTATAAAAATTATAAATGTTAGTCTTTCTGGATAAGAGTGTCTGCCAAATGCTGTAAATGTAAATGCAATAAACTAAAACATACTTTAAATGTGTAGTTATCATACACTAACATAATTAGTCATATAGATAGATTGTGGTAATATTACACCAAGAAGCAATAATATGCAGGTGAATTTTGTGAATTGCTGTGTAAATATTTCTTCTCCAATATAATTTTATACATTCTTAAAACAGTGCTTGCTTAAAGCATTGTGCTTAACTTCAATGTTCTTTCAAAGTACAAGAACCATCCAAGAGGCCAGAGGTCCCATCATATGTACCTACAGAGAAAGAAGAAGTAAAAGAAGACATCATATTGGTTATGAAGGACCTCACATCTATCCCTCAAGTGGAAGAAATCAAAGAAGAGTGGATTAAGGAAACTGTTTCTGTATCTGAAATATCTAAACCCAAATATACACCTGCCCCTGAGTTGAAACCAGAGTCCATATTGGAAGCTAAGCCTGAACCCAAACCTGAGATTAAGCCAATGCCCAAACCTATAGTTGAACCTGAGCCTAAACCTAAGGTTAAGCCTAAGCCTAAACCTGAGATCAAGCCTGAACCTAAACCTGAAGTTATGCCTGAGCCCAAACCTAAGGTTCGGCCTGAGCAAAAACCTGAGATTAAACCTGAGGTTAAGCCACAGCCTAAACCTGAGGTTAAACCTGAACCCAAACCTGAGGTTAAGCCAAAGCCTAAACCCGAACCCAAACCTGAGGTTAAGCCAGAGCCTAAACCTGAGGTCAAACCTGAACAAAAACCTGAGGTTAAGCCAGAACCTATACCTGAACCCGAACCTAAGGTTAAGCCAGAGCCTAAACCTGAGGTCAAACCTGAACCCAAACCTAAGGTAAAGCCAGAGCCCAAACCTGGGGTTAAACCTGAGCCTAAACCTGAGGTTAAGCCTGAACCCAAACCTGCTGTTATGCCTCTGCCTAAACCTGCAGTCAAGCCAGAGAAACCTGCACCAGAGAAGAAACCTGAGTCACTTCTACCAAAAGGTAGTTTTTGTCTCTTAGTGGTTCTATAATAGTTAGTCTTGGCTAGTGTCTTAGTTGTCCCAAACCCTTTGTGTCTTTACCTATTGTGTGGTGCTGTGAGTGTGTCTAGCTTCTGATTTGGAAGCATATCTTACTCTGTGCCTGTTTAAATCTTTGATCTTTAAATGTGACTTTAAACCACAATATGTGTCATTTAAAGTTCTTGTGGAGGAAGAGAAACCAAAACCAATTCATCCAGAACCAACACGAGCAGTGCCTCCTAAACCAGAACCAGCCGCTGTGGTTCCTAAGGAAGTATCTCTTCAAAAAGGTATTAGTCCATTACTTTAATGTCAGTAGATACTCTTCTGTGCATGTTTGTGTTGTTTTGTTTTCTTATTAGCCACGCTCTTATAAGAAAAAACAAGTGGCGCTGTTGACCTGTTGTGCTTGTCCCGTTTCTTGTTCTTGTGTTTGTTTTCAAAATCTCTTTTCAATTCACATTCACAAGTTGTTTTACTGGCATGGCAAACATTAGAACTTGCATCGCCAGGCTCTTTATGAAACTTCTCCTGGAATTCTCTTTAAATATCAATGTTTTCTTTAAAGAGCAAGAACCTTTCAAGAAGCCAGAGATTCCTTCATACATACCTGCACAAAAAAAGGATGAAATGTCACAGTTCAGGCCAGACATTGTGCCTGTCTCTAGACAAGAGGACCAACAGAGTGATACTGTTTTATTTAAAGATGATGAGCAACCTGAGGTTTCTGAGAAGAAAGCAAAAATGAAAGATGAAGTTTCATTTAGGCCTACAGCAGAAAAAGTGGAAATAAGTTCCAATAAGCGAGAAGTTATTTTAACTAAAAAAGGACACATAGAATCGATAACTACCCCTAAGACCGAAGTCAAGCAACATGTAAATGAAAAGAAGGGATTAGTTTTTACAGAAGAATTAATGATATCTAAGGAACTGAAGGAAATACCAGTTCCAGAAATTGAAGAAAGGACTGGCATTCTACATAAGAAGGAATTAATCTTAACTTCAATGAAAGAAATGGCCCCTCAAGATCTGAAAGAAGATCATGCACTAAAAACAGATAAAAGGAAAGTTAAAGAACTTAAGAAAAAAGAATCCATCTTAATTTCTGAAGAAATAATGAAACCTCAAGTACTGAAGTTAACACCTGTGCTGAAATTAGAGACAATGGAAGACATTCCCCCTACGAAAAAGGAATTAATCTTACCTTCTCAAGAACATAAGGCAGTGCCAGTAAAGACGCAAGAGTTTGTTTTGACACCTGAAGAAAAAAGTATGTCCCAAGAGCTGAGGGTAGCTTCGGTGTCAAAGATAGATGAAAGAACAGGTGTTGCACATGATAAAGACATTCTCTTAATTTCAGAAACAGAGGAAAGGGAAGGTATCAGAGTTATGAAGAAAAAAATTGTCTTAACTTCTGAGGAAAAGAAACGGCCTCAAGGATCTGAGGTATCACCCGATCTAACAATAGATAGAAAGAAAGGCATGCAAATTAATAAGAAAGAATTTGTCGTACCATCTGAAGAAAAAACTGTACTTGAAGAGCTGACGCTAACACCTCTGCCAAAAATAGAGAAAAAGAAAGATATTTCCCTGAATGAGAAAGATACTGTCTTAACTTTTGAGGAAGGAATTGTCCTTGAAAAACCATCACCAAAAACTGATAAAAAAGAAAGAGTACCACTTACCAAGAAGGAAATTGTATTATCTCCTAAAGAGGAAATAGTCCTTCAACAACATAAGAAGGAACCTGAACTGAAAATGGACAAAAAAGAAAGTGGTCCATTTACAAAGAAGGAATTTGTCTTAACTTCTTACGAAAAAACTTGTGCACCTGTGTTAAAAGTAGATGAAGAAACTGATGTTCTACATACGAAAGGATTCATTCTAACATCTGAGGAAAAAATTGTACCTGAACAGCTGAAGATAAGACCTGTGCCAAAAATAGAGAAAAAGGAAGGTATTTCCCTGAAGAAGGAAACTGTCTTAATTTCAGAGGAAGAAATAGTTCTTCCAAAACTTAAGGAAGAACCGGTACCTAAAACTGGCAAAAAAGAAATTGTTCCACTTACAAAGAAGGAATTTGTCTTAACTTCTGAAGAAAAAACTTTGTCTCAAGAGCTTAAGTTACCAACCGTGTCAAAAATGGACAAAAGGACTGCTGTTTTGCATAAGAAAGAATTAATCCTACTTTCTGAGGAAAAAACTGAGCCTCAAGATATTAAAGTAACACCCATGTCAAAACCAGAGGAAAAAGACATAACTTCACTTACGAAGAAGGAACTTATCTTAAATTCTGTGGACAAAGTGACAGCACAAAAGTTGGGAAAGGAAACTCCTTTGCTAGTAGAAGAAAAGGAAGCTGTTATGTTTAAAAAGAAGGAATTTGTTATAACTTCTAAAGAAAAAGAATTGGCTGATCAACAGCTTACTGTAACACATGAGCCAAAAATACACAAAATGGAAGAGGTTGTTCTGAAAGGAACAATTGATTTAACGTCTACAGAAGCTGGATTAGCACCTCAAAAACCTGACATAACACCTGCCAGTGGAAAGGAAACAATATATCTTAAAACAACAAAGAACGAAGAAACAATGCTAGAAAAATCAGATATAATAACTGAACCTGAAAAACTTCTCTCTAAGAAGGTGGAGGTTGATACTTCTGAAAAAGAAGCTCAGATTAAAAAAAGAGTGACTGTTGGTAAGATTAAATCTGAAGGGGAGGAAGATGTTCCACTTACACAGACGCTTGCTACCTCACTGAAGAAAAAAGAATTTGTGCCTCGTAAGAAAGATGACATTCTTATTCCTTCAAAGGATGATGGAGAAGCTTTCCGAAAAGGTCTTACTGCTGCAACAGGTACAATGGCAATTGATGACTTATCTTTCTTATCCATGTTTTCTCTTAAAACAAAGTCTTTAAATAAATCTTCATTGTTTCATGTTAAATGTTGTTTTACATGTACCCACTCTTAATCAGGCATCTAAAAGCCTGCTCTTAAGTGGGAATAGGCTTCTGTCAATTTCCCACTTTTCTTTTTCTTTTTTTTTTTTTTACAAAATCCTAAATACTTTCATTCGCTAGAATGATAATTTACATGATAACCTGTGTGTCTGTATTGGCTTCTTACACATCTTTCATGATAGTGCACCTAATAGTTATTTAAATCTTTTAAGTTCATTTGGAGTCAAAAGAAGATCTGCCGAGAAAATCAGATTCAATTCTTGTGTCTCCAGAGAAGGTCAAACAGTCTCCAGGTAGAGCTTGAAACATCTTTATCTTCTTCATTAACCTCTTGCTTTTCAGTCCATGTTCTTTTGCTTCATGATTTCTTATGTACAGTAAATTTGCATGTGTTTGCTTTGAGAGTTTTTAATTGATCCATGCAAAAGTGAGAATGCCACAAAAAAGTGCCTATTGATGCACAAAATATTACCAATTCATAAAATTAATGGGACTTAATCATTGTATATACACTGCAGCAAAGAAAAATACAACTTTACTTATTTTTAAAATGACAAAGTAGAAAAAAAAAGAAAGTAAATGAGTCTGTTTAACAATACACATTTTATTCTTGATTACAGCACACAAGTCTTTGTTGATCTTTAATCACTACCGTCTGACATTTGGCATTATTGCTGAGGGATTTGAATATGCAAATTTTCTTTTAAAAAAAAAATGACTGTCCTTTAAAGATACATATGTTAGCGTGAGATCATCACAGTCTTACTTAAATTGATTGTTTGTAGCTGGAATTACTTCTCAGAGAAAACAAACACCAACAGAAAGAGGTATTTTAGCCTATAGACCCTGTATGATAGCTTATCTAAACACTGTACAAAAATACATATACAATTTTTTCGTGTATAATATGTGCCTATTAAAAACATCTTATTTTCTTCTGGATGCACATCTCAGAAATCCAAACATCACCGTTGAATCTACCAGTGGAAGCTCAGTCCCTGGTGTACACAGGGGAAATGCCATTCACATCACTTATCATGGAAAAAGTTTCTTATGAAGAAGAATCTCTGCAGCCTGAAGAAGTGTCTTGTGAGAAAATTAAAGAAGATATCATTGATGAGGAAGTTTCTCTTAATAAAAATAGATCCATGAAGATTGGACTGATGGGTACAGTGAAAAAAGACGATTTTCTTGGAAATGTCAATGAAGATAAGAATATTACTTTCCAAGCTCTTAGTAAAGGATTCTCATCAGATAAACAGAGTGATACTAAGAAAAGAAAATTTACACAGGAAAATGTTTCAGTAAAGCACAAATCTTCCAAAGCACAATCTTTACATGATAAAATGAAACATTTTCAGGAAATTGGACAGGAGTTTAACCAAAAAGAGGAGGGTATAAAGAACAGCATTGGTGATTTAGAAGGAAAGGTCAGCACTAATAACAATAATTTTGAGGAGGGTCAGATGGTAAAATTAGAGAACCTAAGTATTACAAGACATACTGAAGAACTAGGGAAACAGGAACCAGGGGACCAAAGTATGGATGATAGTATACAAAACAATGTTAATCTACCAATGAAAGGGCATAGAAGGAAGGAAGTTATGTCAAAAAAACACATAGTGGTAGAGGGTTTTGATAGTACAAAAACTGAAAATTTACCCTACAAACCTCAAGATTCAACTGAGAATGAGACTAACTCTGATCCTAATCTAAAGGATCGTATAGCAACACCAAGAAGAGACATTCCTTTGTCAAAAAATACAGCTTCTTTAGAACTAAATGATCAAACCTTAGTAACTAGAGATGTCCAACCAATCAGCAAATCTATAGCTACTAAACCTGAGACAACTGCTCAGATTGGTGCGTCAACAGAACTTAAAAACCGGAAGGTCAATCTGACAGATGCAGAGGCTAAAAAAGAAAGACAGAATATTCTTAAAGAAAGGTTGTTCCCCATTCCCAAGTCAGAAGGTCAGTCAGAAGATCAAAGTAGAATACGATATGTTGAAGAGCCAATGGACACAACAACAGAAAGCCTTGCAAAGAATGAAGTTTGGCTTCCAAAAGGAAATGAACAAACAGTACTAAAAGAGCACGCGCTTTTCGGAGACAGCGAATCAACTGCATCTGACCTCAGTAAACCTTGCAGTTCTTTTCAGCCTTATTTACCTGCGGGACAAAATAACACATATCTAAAAATAAGTTATCCACAAATTTCTGATGAACAAGTAGATGTTGTGCCCACTCATAGGCCGTTTTTGTCAAAACACATAAAAATAGATGATAAACCTCCTGAAGATTCACCTGCTGAAAGTGAGGAAATCAGTTTAGAGGAAGAAAAAGGTGAAAAGGATAAAGCACATACAAAGCTGACACCTCCGATAGGGCTTGTTTCTTTAAATGAGGAGTCAGTGTCTCCCAAAATCACTTTTAGTCAAGTACAGAAATCTTTTCATCTGGAAAACAATGTCTGTGATGGACCAAAAAAATCTGTTAATGAGATTAGTTTAGAAGAGGCAAAAAGTCAGCCTGAAACAGAACCATTTAATGACAGTGTTGTTTCAGAAGCATTACATACTCCTGAAGAGATATATCTAATGAAGCCAACACAGAACCACTCTGTCAAACAAGCAACAAATGTAATCCAGAAGACATCTGATTTCACAAAAGACCTAAAAGACAGAAGTGTAAGCGGTGAAGAACAAATACTTTCAGAAGCAGACAGCAAGACACGAAGAATTTTAAAACTTCAAGAGTATGATTCTTCTTTGAAAGAAGTGTCTTCAGCATTAATGAGTCAAGCTTTCTCAAAAGATTATGCATCATTAAAGCAGGAATCAGTACCTTCTAATATAGATACGAAAGCACACAAATCTTTCAATCTGGAGAAAGATAAACATGACCTACCAAATTATTCTTCAGCAGAAACATCCTTCAATAAGATTAATTTTAAAGATGCAAAAACTCAGCCTGATACTTTTGATGGTAATGTTGTCAAAGAAGAATTAGCCCTTCCTACACAGGACCACTTTATGCAACCTACCAAACAAGAAGTAAAAGGAATCAAGACGTCATCTCTCCCGGCAGAGGACATGGAAAAGAGAGCTGTTCCAAGTGAAGAAGAACAAATTCTTTATGAAGCAGAAAATAAACACCCCCAAACCCTCCAAACTGTACAGTGTAAAGACTATGAAACTTACAAAGGGGAAATTCTTTTGAAAATGTCCCCTTCACCATTAACGAGTCGCATTTTCTTAAATGATCATGGGTCATTAGGAGAGGAAGTAGTACCTACTAATAAGGATATTACTAAAGTGCACAAATTCACAAATTATGATCTGGAGGAAGATATACCAGAAGGTCCAGAAAGTTCCACAGCAGGCATGTCTTTCCAGAAGATTCATTTTAAAACGGCAAAAAGTCAGCCTGAAATAAACACCTTTGTTGAGAATTTTGTTTCCAAACAATTAAACATTCCTAAAGTAAGATCTGAATTGAAGCCTGATAAGGACTACAGTGTGCAAGCTAACCAACAAGCTGTAAAAGAAGTCAGGAAGTTATCATTTGCAGAAGACGTGAGAAAAATAGGTGTTACAGGAAAGGAAGAAGCAATATGTTCTGAAGGACACAATGAGACCAATAAAGTTCCTAAAATTGTACAACCCACAGACCACGATTCTTCGAAAGAAGCACTTTTACCAGCAATGAGTCCAAACGATAATGGATCTTTTACACTGCAAAGTTCTGATCAGAAGTCTGGACCCTTGACCCATGATGAGAAGCATCTTGTTAAACTTGAACATATTTCTAGGATAAATGAAAACATGGAACTGACCAAGAAATCATTAAAAGCCAAAGGACAAATGGAAAGCGATAATTCAGGCTTACATATGAGATATATTCAGAAGGAGGAACCCCTTCAGTCAGAGGATATATTTCCCTCAAACAAAAACTCTAAATTTCCTAAAAGTCATCTGAAAGGCCGTGATGATGTTGAAGAGGAGTCCTCTACACCATTAAAACCCTTTGAGACATCAAAGGCTGATTCTGAAGATGTTAGACTTCTTAAAGCTGAAGCATTTATAATCACTGAAAAACCTACCCAAACCTACGAGGAACCCTCTTTGGACAAAATAAAAATCATGTCCAAAGTGAAGCCTACATCAAAGATGGATCTTGTACAACAGCATAAATTCACTCCTCCAGTGGCAGCAAGAGGTACCAGAGATATGGTCTTGCGTGTTTGTTGTATCAAAAACTCTTATAAGCACATTTAACACTGCAGAAACATTCTTGCGTTATCAAACAGCCTCACTATGTCTTGGTAGTGTGATCAAGTGACTGAAACATCGTTCATACGCACGTTTGAATGTGGTTGCGCATCACACTATACTGTTATATTAGTTAAAAACATGCCCTTTTCATCTGAAAAACAAACTTTCACATCACTGTCCCTTTCATTGTCTGTATGGATCACCTCACTGTATGGAATTCTCACTGCTGGATCACTCAATGGATTCTCACATTTATATTTTAAAGCAATAATAACTTATAACATTGTTTTATATGTAAATTCTTAAGTGCCCGAACCAGAGAAGATGGCTCCTTCAGAAAAGCCAGCTATTCCACTGAAAAAGGAGGAAATTGCTCCCAAAGGTACAAGAATTAACCAAACACTGTATGTTGTGTTATTTCAGGTGTATTGTCTTGTGGTCTTTTTGTAATTTTTCTTAAAAAAAAAAAAAATTATAAATCTTCAAATCCCTTTTTAAATATATGGCTTGATAATGTGGCCATACCTTTTTACAGTTGAAAAGAAACCAACCCCAGAGCCAACAAAGAAAATATCTCCAGTTGAAGGTATTTTTATATCTTGTCTTGTCTCACATTTCCCCTTGTGTTATTAATTTCCTTCAGTAATTAACATATATTGTAGCATCTTTCGCACATATTCTTATATTGTAGTATCTTTCGCAAGACCTTTTGTCTTATAAACCTCTTTATGTGTATATTCTTTCAGAAGCATTAACACGTTTTATGCCAGTATTTCTTAATGTTTGTCTAGGTATGCATATGTTTATGACATGAATACATGGGTGTGTGTAGCTGGCATAACCTAATCTCTGAAGTGGGCATGCAAGCTAAACTGTCTTAGTAGGACCTTTAAATATCTTCTTTACTCTGAATGACACACAGTTAAAAAAGAAGCACCCCCTGAACCTGCAGTTGTGCTGCCAGCAAAGAAAGTTTCTCCTGTGAAAGGTAGTTTGATTTTAAATAGTTGACCTTTAAATGTTTAATCATGTAATCTTATGTTTTTGTACATTACTAATGCTGTTTGTATTGATCTGGTGTCTAAATGTCTTGCTTGGCCCTCTCTTCATGTGACTATTTTAACTTGACTTTTTAATTGTGTTTTATGTGAGAATTATTCCGATAATTAACATATCCAGCAGCTGAGAATGCTGAATCTACAAAACATCCACCCAAGCCAGAAATTGTTCTTCAGAATACAAATCTTCTTAAATCATCTCATGTGGCACCTTAGTGGACTATTTGGTTAATGTCTTTTCTATCTAATTCTTATACTCATCAAACATTGAAAGTATTCTTACGTACATGTATATTTCAATTATTATAGCTATGCCTGAAGATTTTTTTTACCTCGGAATCCGGGCCATTTTTATGAACACACTATTTCAAGAAAGTTTTTTTTGAGATTTTCTTCAAATTTTGCTATATTTTGGAGGTCACTGGTCAACAGTCAAGATCACTGTGGCCTCTTAAGGGCCATTCTTATGAACATGATATCTTGAGAACACTTTGAAAGATCTTTGAAAAAATGTCCATCTTGACTCAAAGATGAAGGTTTTAAATGTCATACATCAAAGATCAAGGTCAGTGCAGCATTACACTGCGAGGCATATAACCACCAGGTGGTAGATCCACCTAAACTCGTTAAACGCCATGGCTTAATTCAAGAAAAGAGGAGGAACACTGAGGATCATAAGACCACGAAAAAGAAGATAACACAGAAGAGATGTTTGCAGAGGAAGCAGAAGAACAAATTCTCATTGATGAGATGCTTTTCATGCTTGCTGATGAATGACCTATGATTTTATATTCTTGTTACTTTTTTGTTGATGTCTTGAAACTAACTTTGAAGTACCCACACCACAAGAACCAAAAGTATTAAAACTGACTGCAAAAGAAGAGATATGTTGATCAACAAACTAACGCTTTTGAAAGTGGATTATCCTGACAATCCAAACGTGGGTAATTTAGCCATACATGTTTTACTCTCTTGTGTGTCAAAATTCTTTAGTTTTGGGGTAAGATATTTAACTGTGTAAAGCACCACTTTTAACACCCTGGTGTGCAAAACTGCATACTGACCAATTGTGAAATGAATATTAATACATAACTCCGTATTCCCCCAGTATGCAACTGACATGCATCCATCTCTTTTCTTTATCTTTACTATAATCCCTGTGTCTAATGATTATATGGCTCTATTTTTAAATCAGATGGTGAAAAGGAACCAGTTGCTGCACCTGCACCCACACAAGTGAAAAAAGGTAAGAACGAACCTGTAACATTTCTCTCACTGATATTTTTCCCAATGTTGAAAGCTGCACATTGTACTATACACCCTAATCTCTTCAGATACTTCTTGATATCTTTCTCATAGTTTTTGGCACCCTTATTATTATTTTCTTTTCTTGGTGTCGTATTTTTGTATCGTTTTGTACTGTCACCTATTATTTTGCATTCTATTGTTTCTAATCTATGTGGTTTGTCATGTCCTTTTAAAATTTTGTGTGTCCAAATGAGCTGGTTTACATGTTTGTTGTGTTCTGATTTGTTGTTTATCTTTTGTTCGATACATGATATGATACATTTTCAAATCTAAAGGGAAAACTATTGTAACTGAGGAAGAAAAGCTAGAAATGCCAACTCTAAAGAAAGTTACAAGGATCACTAAAGACAAGCATGAGGAACAAGAAATGGTGAAATTGAAGAAGGTTTATAAACCGTCACCAGAACATGAAGAAAGCAAGGTCGTCATTGCTGAAGCTATCACTGAGGTTTTAATTACTGAGAGTTATGAGGCCGAAAGGCATTTTGAAAAATATGAACGCATCAAGAAAACTGAAATAACAAAACCTGAAAAAGATAAAATGACACCAGTGGAGCTTCATAAAGAACCAGAAAAGAAAGATACAGATGAGGAAAAGGTGGAAAAGCCAGACAAGAAGAAAACAGCAAAGATTGCAAAAGAGGATGTGCCTGAAGAGCCAGGGCTGGCTTTAAAGAAAGTAAAGAAATTACCACCTGAAATAAAAGAACAGGAAACAGTCAGATTAAAACCTTTTGAAAAACCTGGAAAACCAGTGACAGAAGCAGCAAAGGATGACAAAAAGGAACCAACAGAAAAAGAACCTGTATCTTTCCCAAAAGGCAAAGAACCTATAAGTTTTGATAAAAGTGAAAAGCCCCAGAAAGTTGATGCGCAAAAAAATCCTGAGGTCACCAAAAAAATAACAGAACCTCCTAGGCCTCAGGAGAAGAAGCCAGATGAGGCTGAACGTAAACCTGTTGATAGAGCTAAAAAAGATGAACATGCAAAAGAGCCTGATACACCATTGTGGAAAGGCAAGAGGATTCCAAAACAAGACGAAGAACCTGAGAAGGTTCAGCTAAAGCCTTTTGCAAAGAAACCCTCACCTGTACCACCAGAAGAAAAAGAAACTCCAGAACCCAAGGAACGACAGCCACTAGAAATATCACCACCAAGTCAAATACCAAAGGCAGAACTCTCAAAAGAACCAAAAACTCCACAAAAAGAAATAAAAATTCCTGAAAAAGAAGTAGAAAAGAAGCCACCTGTGCAAGAAGAAAAGGACATTCCTAAAAAGGTAGTGCCTGTAAAAAAGGAGGTGACTCCAGAGAAAGAGGAGGAAAAGAAGCCATTAGTGATCAAAAAGGGCAGTTTTCCGAAGGAAGCTGAGAAAGAAGAGGTTATACTAAAACCTATTGAGCTTGCAAAGAAGGGTTTGGAGCCTAAAAAGTCTCCTTCACCCAAGGTGACCCAAGAAGAACCAACTGAATTGGCTCCAGTGGAAAGAAAACCAAGTGTTGGTGTGGCAAAGAAACCACTCCCAAAAATTATTTCTCCAAAAGAATCAATTGAAAGCGTTGTCCTAAAAAAGGTGCCCAAAAAAGTTTCACCCCAGGAGAAAAAGATTGAAGAAACTCCTGTATTAAAGGGTAAGGAAGAGATTCCTGTAATGAAGGAAGTGTCTCCTGGAGCTGTGGAGTTAAGAAAAATCTCAACACAAATGGAGGAAGAAGCATTTGAAGAGGAGATGGCTGAGCTTGGAGATGAGGAGCAAGATGAGATATGGGGACTGGAGCTTACTCCTCAGGATAGTTATGGCTCTGAAGACACAGACTATTTGGAAGAAGGTGCACTTGAGACCGCTGGGGTACCAGGAGGTAGACGAGGTGAGAGGGTGACTGTGGCTCCTCACCAGTGATTGTCCATTTATTCCAATCTTCTATCCCATTCTCCAGAAACCAATCTTTTTGTTTCCTGCATAATCATCTTACCCATCTTCATATCCATAATGAAACACATCCTAAATGTTGTCCGTCTTCATCCGAGTCAGTCTTCATTACAGAATGCATGTCTTTTAACATACTTTCATCTTGTTGAATATTTGTGTATTCATGTTATGAGTTAACCATGGGGGTATACATCCATTGGTGCCATCTTTGGTTACATTAATGACACTTATAATTTCATTCATTTGTGGCATGATTGTAATCCTCATGAGTCATACCCTGTATTTATTTTTTATTATAATTTCCATTTTGTTGTTACTGTCACAGTTCCATATAAAATTGCTAGGCATAATGATAGCACGCATATGCATATCCATGAAATGAAACAATTTTTCAATAATTTTGTTCAGAGGGAAAACCAAAAGAAGAGGCCGGTAGAGGGCGCGGACTGAAACGTAAGTCTTTTAGAAGATTCATTATCTGTGCAATTACATTGTAATGTTCCAGTATATTTGAATCCAACATGTCTGTTTTGTCTGTCCCTTTTTGTATTGTATGTTTTTTTTTGTCCTTATTTACGCTTATTCTTTTTGATGTACAGAATGTGGACAAAAGTTTTTGGACACTTAACCATAACACTCATGTGGTTATTGATTGCTGGACTCCAGCTTCCATTCTTCTTTGTCTTTATTATACATTTTTTTCTGCTGGGAGGTATGTCCACTAGATTTGAAGGAATTTGTGATCATTCAGCCACAACAGCATTATTAAGGTCAGGTGGGAATACCTAGGGTGCACAATTGTGTGCTTTGAACTTTGTGGCACCAACTTTGAGAGAAGCTACATATGGGTCTGATGGTCAAGTGTCAATAAACTGTCATATAATGCATTTTTTGAACATAAAATGTATGTCTTTTTTTCAACATCACTTGTAAACAAATGTTTAAAAATCCCCTTTATTTACATTATAGCAAAACAAACTCCTTCACCGGGTGAAGGTGGACGAGGAAGAGGACTGAAACCTAGTGGTGGTGGTGACAAACCTCCAGCTCCATCCCCAATTGAATTCGCACTTAAGCCTGTTCCTCTGAAGTTTGTAAAGGAGCTTAAAGACATTGTGTTGCAGGAGGCTGAGTCTATTGGTTCCTCTGCTGTTTTTGAGTGCCAGATTTCTCCTTCCACTGCTATAACTTCATGGATTAAAGATGGAAGTAACCTAAGGGAAAGTCCAAAGTACAAATTCACTTCTGATGGTAAAGACCGCAAACTGGCCATCATTGATGTCCAGCTCTCTGACACAGGGGAATACACATGTGTTGGCAAGCTTGGAAATAAAGAGAAAACCTCCACTGCCAAACTTATTGTTGAAGGTAATATACGTATGCATTTTTTGTGCAGTTCAGAGTGTCACTGTGAGACGGTTACAGTCTGCCTCCCAGTGAACCCTATAGCAGTGAGCTTTGACCATGTATCAATCTGAATAGTAAAAGCAATTGTGTATGTCAATCCGGATTTGAACTTGCGATCTCCGGGTTGATAGTTGCGCACCTTGTCGATGCGCCACTCAGGAGCCCGTGCCCATGTACTTTTAATAGTCACCATTTTTTTCAGCTGGACCAAATGTCAGAGCTATAGAGGCACATGAATGGACATTATGCATGATATACAAAAATGAAATCTTATAGGATTTCATTTTTTGTATATCATGCATAATATCCATTCATATATATATAGGCAGCACTGTAATTTGAATGCTGAGAGTGAGTGAGTGAGTTTGTGTCTATTATTTGTTCTTACAAAATGAAGGAACGAGTTTTATGAGGATCTTTTCTGTCCCACATTCATCAATTTTAAACCACTTTAAACAATTTAAGGACACAATGCATTCCATTTTTATGGAAAAAATATTGAATACAGAAAAGAGTGATTGTGTCCTTTATTTCTTATTTTTTAGAGTTGCCTGTGAGATTCACAAAGAACCTGGAAGAAGAGGCGTCTGTAATTAAGGGGCAGCCCCTGTACTTGACATGTGAATTAAGTAAAGAGAGGAATGTGATTTGGAAGAAGGATGGAATGCCACTTTCAGAAATTGCTGGCAAGATTGCCATCAATGTTATTGGACTGCAACATGCTGTAACAATCCAGAATTCCAATGATGATGATGCTGGGGTTTTCACATGCGAATGTGAAGATTTGAAAACTCAGTCCAATGTTAAAGTCATTGGTAGGTTCAAGTGACCCTTTTAAAAAATGTATATCCACTTAAGCTTAAAAAATCTGTGCTTATCTATCTATCTATCTATCTATCTATCTATCTATCTATCTATCTATCTATCTATCTATCCATCTATCCATCTATCTATCTATCTATCTATCTATCTATCCTTTTTATTTGTTGCTATTATGTCTTTCACTTGGTTATTATAAGTTACATCAAAGAGTACCAGTATTGGTCATCCTTACAGCATATTTAAAGATTTAAACGATACAGACCTTATTTTAACATAAACGGCCATAAAAAGCACAAAACTGGATAATTTTACCTCTTGGATTGCAAGCAGATGCTAAACCTATGGACCAGGCGGTTTTCTCCCCGCAAGTGATGTCAAGACATTGGGCAGTGTTGACGACTCTTGTTACAATGTCTCTCGACATTACATTCTAGTGACTCTGAGGATGAGAATGCTGCTAGAGATGTGTGTGATGGTAGATCAAAAATGGCTTATGCAGCTAACATTTTGCCGACTCTGCTTTCCTGTCATCAGTGGGTTTACGGACAAAAGGAAATGTTCTCTGTGATCTCTGTGCTTGTTGGTTGTGCAGCTCAGCACTGGATGATAATGTGTTATGCTACATGGGTTAGAGACTTTGCCCAGCCAATCCAACGAGTTGACATCACTACCAGGCTGGAACAGTCAGTGAGAAAGGCAACATATCTCTGAGCATGCCTAGAGTCATAACGGGCATGGACTGATGTTGCTGGAAGGATCTGCTGATGTTATACGTGATCATTTTCAAATAGATAGTAACACAAATTGGGCGTCACGATGCTTGCGTGGGTTTCCTCCGGGTACTTTGGTTTCCTCCCACAGTCCAAAAACATGCACTGTAGGCTAATTGGCAGTTCCAAATCACCCCTAGGTGTAAGTGTAAGTGTGAATGCAATGGCCTGGAGAGCTGTCCAGGGTGTACGCCGCCCTCACCCAGAGACGGCTGAGATGGGTGCGAGCCTCCCCGTGACCCTAATTAGGATTGAGTTGTTCAGAAAATGAA